>JASANE010011351.1:0-10562 GCA_030248225.1 Trileptium ribeirensis
TGTCGACACAACCTTCACATATCGAAACACCACCTCAAAATTCCACACGTCAGTTCACCAACCTACATCGTATGCAGCGATCACCATACGTTATCTACGCAGACTTTGAGTGCTTATTACAGAAGTTTGACACATGTAAACCATCTTCATCTGCATCATACACAAATGTTTACCAACAACATACCCCTTGTGGTTACGGAGTTGTTGAAGTATTCGGCTGCTGTAACGATAAGATTCAAATTGATAACCCAATTATATATCGTGGTGACAGTACTGTAAAAAAAGATTCTACTTCAAGTTATTGAAATGTCAGAGCAACACCAGCGTCACATGGACAATCAAAAGTCAATTGTGATGACGGATGAGGATAAGGTCAATCATAGAAATTCATCAACATGCTACTTATGTGGTGGCATCATGACCAATGAGGATAGAGCAAAAGATCACTGTCATTTATGTGGTCGTTACCGAGGCGCAGCGCATCTTAAATGTAATATTGGATACCGTCTTAGTCGTGATGGCACAGTCATATTCCACAACCTACGGTGCTATGATGAACACCTAATCATGCAAGAGCTTGGTGCTGTGTGCAAAGAAGAGGGTCTCGAGATTGAGTGTATTGCGAAGGGAATGGAAGATTACATGTCATTTTCAATCAAACGCAGATTAAAGAAAAGAATTGAAAACCCCTTTTGCATAGATGAAAGAGATGATGGCACACCTTGGGATGAAAACGCTGATGGAATTGACTTTATATTGGGTAATGATGATACTGATGATGATGGTGATGAAATTGCATGGAAGATAAAGTTTATCGACTTATTTCAATTCTTATCATCATCACTTGAAACTCTAGTAGATAATCTCAAAAATAATGGAATAGACAATTTCAAAGCAACGAAGATGGAATTTAAGAATAAAATTGATATCTTGCTTCGCAAAGGTGTGTACCCATACGAATATATTGACAGCAACGATCGGTTCAGTGAACAACTACTACCACCACAAGCAGCATTTTATTCATCACTCAGTGCATGTGGGATTGCGGATGATTATTATATTCATGCAGTAACAGTGTGGCAAGAGATGAACATTCAAAACCGTTATGCGAAGGCAAATAACCATTGCGTTGAGGGTTACAAAAGGACTGAACCAACACAATACATCATGTATCTCGACGCGAACAATTTATACGGTTGGTCTATGATTCAAAAGCATCAATGAATTCATGGGTACATGAAAAAGACATTCGCCCTATTTAAAGGCATATCTGTATGGATAGAGAGTGGGGTACAACGCGTACCCATGGATATATAATGTCTTAAAAAGATACAAATGTATATTCTGTAATCGTTATTTCTCGTCAACAAGAAATCAAGAAAACTATGGCAAGCTGTGATGAAATACTATTACCCTTGGAGTTATCATTCACATGTGTTGTGAGTGGTCAAACTGGAAGTGGAAAAACACTATGGATTTACAGATTAGTCAAACACATGATGATAAGATAGATAAAATTTTGTACTGTTACAGTATTTTTCAAGATATATATGCTAAAATGTTGAATGAAATACCAAAGTTGGAGCTTTATGAAGGTGTACCCACAGAGTTTCCCACAGGCACAGGACACGTTTTATTTGTATTGGACGATTTAATGATTGAGGTAGCGAACGATAAAAACCTTGCAGCAGCATTTTCCCGCATGCGTCATAATAAATTAAGCACAATTTTTGTGACCCAAAATTTGTATCATGAAGGTAAATATATGCGAACCATTACACGATATGCTCAATACATGGTTTTGTTCCTAAACTTTAGGGACCAGTCAATCATACATACCCTGGGAACGCAAATGTAGCCTTCCAAACCCCAGTTTCTCTCAAACGCATTTGAACAAGCAACGAAGGAACCGTTTGGGTACTTGTTTCTCGATTTAAAACCACCAACAGAAATTGTACTGAGAGTACGACAGAATATATTCCCTGATGATGAACAGATGTTTGTATATTCTTAAAAAGAATTAGCATTTTTCGTAACTATGAAAATGTCTCGAAATATGGAACGTAATTTACCTGCGTTACAGTTTCTTTCTGGATCATCGTCTAAAGTTGTGGCAGCTGTTACCAAAGTTGCACTCCAATCACTAATTCACGCATTTGCGGAGATTGCGTATAATTTATTACAAAACAGTAAAACCAAGCGCAAAATTCTTAAAAGCATTGCAAGTAAACGTATTTCAACTTCTATAAAGAAAAAGTTACTCAAACCCGGTATTGTTAAGCATTTGATTAATTACTTTAACAAACATGTAAGCGTAAGATGGCTGTTGTACCGGTTAGTTGGTTGGATATAATTAAGGGTGGTGGATTATAAGATAAAGAACCAATAAGAAATGAAGCGACTGTTTATGAAACTAGAGAAAAACCAGATTTGTCGTTCATGTGTCCTAAAACTTTACGATCTAAAGCTAAATTAATGTTAAACAATATTAAAGATTTAAAATTGAATGACAACAACCTTGTAATCTACTCAGATAACATTGTTGGTTCTAATATTTTTGATTTGGTCAAATACTTTGTTTCAGATGTAAACTTTTCACCCCCTCGACCTCTTCACTCTGAAAAGTTTGAAACACTTCTTAGAGGAGTACCTTTATCAGCTTTTGGAAGGGGGAGAAAAGGTAAGTAGCTGAGCAGAAAACCAAACGGAGAACACTTTATTCTTAAAAAGACAACAAAGCGCTTATTTATCAATCATGGTAGTTGTTGTTGTTTGTGACTTGAGCGAATCAGTTGTCGAGTTTCCGACAGCATTTTGTGCAACTAAGGTTTGAGTGCTGGATATAGGGCTTCCTGAAAAGCATGTAAACATAGAAGGAGGTACCATTGAGTACTTTTCAAACAAATCTTGGAAACAATTTACAGTTGAACGGGGACATTATACAGTTAATAATCTACTATCATACCTAAACATGTTCAGCACAAGCATTGAGTTTACAGTTAACCCATGTTGTGATATGATTAGTGTATATTTGCTAGACAACGCAGAAATAAAATTATTTCCTGAAATTCAGATGCTGTTTGGGTTTGAAAATGCACATTTGAAAAACGGTAGACACACTGGGAATAAATGTGTGGATCTTGGAAAGTGCAAACCTACGTTTCTAATGGATTCGTTTGTGAATGATCGTTTGGTCAGCAGAAGATATAAACCATTGTTACATGTAATATCAGCACCAAGAAGTATATAGTTAGACTTAAATAATTGTATGTTTAGAGTGCTGGGTTTTGAAGTTGTTGATTGTGAATTCAAACCCGTGGAGTTCTTTCACGGAGCGAAAATGGTTATTCGGTTGTGGTTTAGTTCATAAAAAGGATTGATACAAGTCTTATACATCAACATGGCGCTACCCTTGTGTTTCAATATGTCAATACAACTTAACGCAGTAACACAAAATGTAAAGAAGAAAAGTCTTAAAAAGGATCGTAAGAAGAAGAAGAAAAATGGCAAACGTATGCGGCGTCGAAAAACTTAATTGGCTGGGAAATCAATACCCCAATCAGCAATCGATAATTTCGACACAGCTGGTAGAAGTGGCATGTGAAACCACGTTACCAAGCGTCGACACGCCTGATTCATTTCGTTTTAAAATTGGTGAAAGTGCCTTTGATTTGATTGATATATCAGAAATATTTGCATATATTGAATTTCAAGTACTTAAAGGTGATGGTAAGGAGATTAAGGACGCAAACCTCAAGTTTTCACCATGCAATATGCTTGGGTACGGACTTTTTTCATCGGTTGAAATGAAAATTAACGGAGAACCTATAACTTTCAACCAAAAGCTTTATCCTTGGATGACATATGTGTTGTACATGCTACATATGAGTGAGGAACAAAGGAAACAATAGTTAGCAGGATGACTTTATAAACCCGATCAGACGTATATGTTTGATGACTTACAAGACAATGAAGGTTCCGTTTATAGAAATGCGTTCACTGCAATGTCACAAAAATGTGAACTTTACTTTCCCATCATTACAGACGCACATTTAACACCCACATATCTACCCCCAAAAAGTAGATTAGAGTTTAAATTTACACGAAATTCACCATCTCTAATATTGTTGCATGAACCAATAAAATAAAATGTCAATAAAATTTTAGTTCGAATAAATGATTTCAAACTTTACATATCGAAGGCACGGCTAACAAAACAAGCTCTTGAACACCAAGATAAAATTTTAAATAGTAGTGGTGTGAAATTTCCTAGTAAACGGTATAAGACTCAAACACTTTCAGTGAACAAAAGGGTTACAGAATGTGGATTGGACAATTTTCGAAGGAACATTACCACGTAGAATATATATTTGGGGCATAACACATGAGGCATACGCTGGAGCACCAAAGTCAAATTTGTTTAAGCTAAGCTTACCAGATACGAATAGTTTCCCCGTGTTTATGAACGACGACAGATACCCGTGTAATATATCTCTACCGTGTAAAGCTGGTAATGATATGAGGTTGTTTTATAATACGTTATATCTATATGCATTAAACAGTAGAACAGAAAATTTGGGATTAACTGAAGTTGGCTTTAGACAAGGTGCAGGCTATCTAATATTTTGTATTGATTTGAGCAGAGATCACAGTAGTGACTGCAATTATCTTTCAAACCCACCAGATGGACAATTGAGATTTTCAATTAATTTTGCGGAAGAGTTGAAAAAGACAATTGTAATTTTCACAATGGGAGAGTTTACTTCTGAACTACATATTAACTCAAACAGGGAAGTATTTTGGAATAAAATGTCTTAGTTGGTCTAAAAATAAAAAACGTTTTATTGCATTATATGCTGTATTACTTATAACAATTATTGGTGAGACGGTTATATTGTTGTTAAGTCTAAAGTGTAATACCTAGAACCCACACCCAAACCTATGCTTCGACTATTGGACAAACGGTTCAAGTGAAAAATGGAACCCACCAAACGGTTACGATATTCAATGGATCAACAAAACGTCGTCGAATTTACATTTTAACGTTCGACTCCAACCACCGAAAAGTCTTAAATGGAGCGCACAGATGGTTTATTTATTTGATGTATTTGAACATTTATTTAACAAGTTATCAATTCCTTATCAACACGGACTTATACTGGTACGAGCGGTTGGTATTTATCGCCGATATACATTCACCAACCATTATATGGGAGCGAGGTTTATGAAACATCTCGCAACATATGATTTGGATAAAGTGCTTCGTCAGGAATACATTGGAATCAATATTCGCGAAGCGTACCAATAATGGAACACTGTGTGCGCAATGTATATATACATGCAGAAATTGCTTATTGGCAAGCAAAGGTGGATGAGTTTGGACGTCAATGTTAAGCTACAGGTGATTACATCCATGGGCGATCAAAAGAGGAAGAAAATTTGATCAAGATTAAACGACGACTGCTAGGGTTGATCAAGGTGGTAGAATTTTTAATGAAGAATGAAAACATTTTAAACAGTCTTTGTATGAATTATCATTGCCATACCGTATGTTTTATGTTGAATATTATCATGATATTATTAAATTGTGTAACATGTTTGATTTGAAGTAAAAAGAAAAAACATAATGGTAGCCGATACCGTGCATTCGGTATAAAGCCATCTGATGATTCCCTTGGCAGGGATGAAATGTCTTAAAAAGGATTACATGTATGTGAAATAAAATCAGCATGGAGCTCCAGTTTAGCGAGCATTTTATCAAAACACATACACGATATTATGTGCGTGGAAGTTCATTCCTGATTGGTGACTACAAACGAAATGTACTCGAGACAGTATTTAACGGCGACGAGCATTTTCATCGACCCGACAGTCGTGTGGAACACTTCAAAAGTTTCAGCAAAGTAGTTGGATTCCTTGGATTAATCGGTAAAAGCGGAAAAATTATTCATTAATAATGATAAATACTGAAAAAATTATTCAGTAATTAATAATGATAAACCAATATGGATAAAAAATCCGTCGTTTGGTAACTTTTACAGTTGAGTGATAGCTCGTCATCCGTAGCCATTTACAAGACATATTTGGTAAAGTCATCGTGCTCACGTTACCTTCTGGGATAAAATTGAACAAGGGTTACATCATAACTTCATTACTGAATTAATGTCTGCATGCACCTAGGGAAACAATCAACGAACAATAATATAAATTTACATAACATTCGATTAATTGCGTACGACAAACAGTATGCTTGCATTAGCAAAAGTTAGCTTCGCCAAAAAGCCCTCAAAAAATTTAAATATAAATGAAACACCTTACCCAATTCTATAATGTACACAGCGCATCAAATGCTGAAATCCCAATCTACCGTGCAAACTACTTCCAAATCTTAAATTTTACGCAGCGTAAATTGCCGAAAATGCCATTTTTCGAAAAGTCGGGAAGCATCATGTGGACACATAAATTTAGGCCTTACAGTGGAAGAGAAACAGCTATGTACTTGATGGACACCAAAACCTAAAATCAATATAAAAAAGTAAAGAAAAATCTGAAAAGCTTGGTTTTGAAGGATGATTTGTTACATCCCTATCCAAAACGTGTACCGCTTTATGAGAAAACTAAATCTGGCAATTTCCGTCAATGCGGCACAAAGTTGTAGAATTTTCAGCAAAACTAGCTAGGCTCAATCATACATTACGTGCCATATATAAGTATGTACAGCGGACAAAAGCAACGTGTTTTCCGATGTCAAAAAATAGAAACTAAAAACATATATCTCATCGTCTTGAGTGCTTTGAAATAGAATTTTAGAAAAAAATAGTATAACGTTTGTCAGCTGGGAAGTAATTTTTCGGGACTTTTCGTTTATACCCCCAGTCCAAAATTAGTCAATTTGGATAAGGTCAAATTGGTTAATTTTAGTACTATTCAACTCAGCCCAGCGAACTCGTTTAGAAAACATGTATTTCCCGAATTTTATACCAATTTTTTCGATTTTTGGAGTTCCATAATGGTCCCTCCTTAGTAATCTAAATTTTTCAAACAAAATTCTCGACAAATGTATAATTTTATCTAATATTCCAATCGCATTGACGAACTGGGTCTAAGGGTGGTTGAATCGGATCGAGTCTTGGACCACCGGGAACCTAAAAAATCGGGAAAAAATTTTCTTACAGAAAATTTGTCAAAATTGACATTTTTAACCAGATTGTCGAGATTGAGACGAGAGGTGCTGAAATTATCTATGTATCAACAAAAAATTACCAATTTCGGACTGCGGGTATTACCAGAAAAACATTTTTCAGCAGAATAAAGTAAACAAAAATCCAAAGATTATTATACAAGGGTTTGTACATTATACAGGAGCACAGAATTGTCCAATAGGACCGATTTTTGAAGCAGGGGAACAGAAAAACGACAGGTTCGCAATGTGTTATTAAATTTAATATTAATTTACAGTTACAGACACAAATAAATGCAAATCTTTCGCGAGCAGCTCGTGAAAAAATTAATAGCTATTCAGTTGGTATCTGCGTATGTTTCGCGAACAATAATTGCTTTTCTTTCGGTTCGAAATTCCATGTATAATGGCGGGCCTGGAACTATATTTATATGGAACTTTAAATTTATTTAATGTGTACACGTTACCTGCTAAATCACTAAAAAGTTATGATGAAAAAATATTACAAAAACGTTAGCAATATCACAAAAAACTGTATAAATTAAGTAATATAGGTCACAACAATATCTTGTTCGATATACTAACACTAAACGAAAAACGGTATACCAAACCCATGTGCGACTGTGAGTGAACAGAAATGGTGCAAAAATCATATTTCAAATACATTTCTACCAAAAACATTTTTCGCAATGCCAACTCATTTTAATTTTAGTATAGTCGTAAATTTACAATTATTTTGCAGAGGTAGCACAAGAAATACTAAAGGTTTTACTTTTATGTGTCATTTCCGCACGTAACTATTACAACTCTCTTAAAACTTATATGATAATTTCACAAAATTATTGTGTGACACTATTTTGCTACAATTTGTATAAAAATTTACACAAATAAACGAACAAATCATACATCAATAATTGTGTACCGATTTGTACATTATGTATGATTATGTCAACATAAGTTGTAGGAAATTGACCCCAATAATTGTGTGACAAATTGTAAACTCAAGGACAGGAATAAGTGCACAAAAAACAAATGCATCAGCAACGTTCGTTTGCCTTTACACTCTTTCATAAACGAACGCAAAACATTTATTGAATATACGATAAATTTTGTTTACGGTTACGTGCGTTTAGGTTCGTTAGCATTGTACCTTAGTTTTTGTGCACTTATTTTTGTCCGTGACAGTACATAATTTGCATAAATTTACACAACTGTACGACTTGTTTCGCATTATTTTATATGAAATTACACACAACATATGTATTATAAATTGTACAAGATTTGCATGACATTGCATACAAAAATATATGATTATTTGCACATAATTTGTATCAAATTTTAGTTAATCGTATGTTTTGTAGCACATAATTTAATGAACCAAATATAAGGCAAACATATCATAAAATTGAAAATTAGTACAAAAATTACAATCATTTGCAAACATTCATACATTAGGTGTATATTATTCCATACAAATATTTATTATTCATACATTAGATATATCAAATATAATACAAAAAATGTATGAAAATTATACATTAAATATATTTAATGTCATACAAATATAAAAATTCATACAATACATATATTATTTTTCGTACAAAGATATACGAAAATTTTTACATTTTATATATTGCGTCTCATACAATATATATTCAAATTCATACAATGCATGCATGGTATTTGATATCAACATTCTTAAATTATGTTGGATATTTCAAAATATAAAGAGATAAATTTTAATCAACTACAATTGAATTTTTTATATAAATTCTGAAAATTCAGACAAAAGAGAAACCCGCTGCGGCAAATTCAAAATAAATGTTTTGATATTCTGGCATTACAAATGTAAAAACTGTCGCACTTAAGATGTGTATATAAATCAGACCACACAAATACCGTACGACACTGTAATACGTATGGCATATAATACTAATTTTAAGAGGGTATATTACATATCACATAATACCGCTTTCAAATATTTCTGTACTCTGAGTATATATACTTAGAATACAGAAATATTTGAAAGCGGAATATATGTAGCAATCAGATTCGAAAATATCCATAACCAAAAATAATAAGTTACTCCTAATTATTCTTGCCTGGCAGAAATTTAGTGATTTCAATTTGTAGAAAACTGTTTTCTGATATCTGAAAATTCGACTCTGTTCGCGAACAAATTTAACATACATCATAAATAAATAGCTGTTGTTAGTTAAGCTCTTAAGGCTCTTCCCGAATTAAACCCGTCTAATTAAAATTTGATGAATTTTGCGTTAGCAAAAAATTTGTCATTTTCGTTGAATTTTCGTGAACACAAAATGACCTGAATTCTATCGTCAAAAAAGTGTCTTAACAAAAGTTAGATAAAAAAGCGAGATAGTGAAATAAGATTGTCAACCAGTCCCAGTAAAATTTATACTCGCATATTACGTGGTTTTGCTAAACACTATTAATTAATAGCGTTATGTCTGATTAATATTGAACAATAATATAAATAAAAATTAATATCGCAAGACTAATGGATTAGTTTTTTTACATAAGTCTAAAGTATAACGCTAAGTAAAAGTATATTATTAACTACTTCTGTTAAGAAAATGCATAATTCATTAACAAAATACAAAACTAAAGGAGTACAAAGTGTGTAGATTGCTCTTTTTTAGGTTAATATATACAGAACCTGCCAGAAATAGCTATCAAGTTTCGAACGAATGACATGTAACAGAAGCCGATCAAAACTAATAAATATACGAACAAATCTTGAACAGATGAACAAATTAAAAATGCGCGCTGAACATTGAACAGCTGTTGAATAAAATTCGAGATCATTTAACAAAAATTTACATATTCTTCGAACGAACATCGAGCGAAAACTGAAAAACCAGCATTCTATTCTGGCGAATACTATATTATGTAAATTGGAAGTAAGCAGTGCACAACTCTAATGCGCCAAGAGTTACAAAAACAATAATAGCAAAAATAACGTGAATGACCAGCAATTTTTATTAAACCATGTTCGTTCCACACAAATATTTTATCTCTTACTTTTTCCGCCGACATAACAAATCGTAAGTTTGCACACTAAGAACAATATAGGTAATGATTATATACGCGCTGAGATAAGACAATGCAGATCCAATGAGTTTTGTCGTACAATGATTTGTTGTTAAGACACATAATGGTATTCGTCTTGAGTATTATTCTGAGTTGTGTACGGATCGCAATGAACTTGAGAGTAGAAACAACTTTCGATGGAAATAGACAAACGAACACCACGGATCAGCAGAAAATTAGAATAAAAACAGCTGTCACAATCAGTGGAATAGCGGAAATGAAATGTGCGATATTGCGCGCAGTAGACTTTTCGCTTTTGATTAGTATT
>JASANE010011352.1:0-13463 GCA_030248225.1 Trileptium ribeirensis
GGGTAAATACAAGGTTGGACCTGCCCAAAAGTTGACAAATACCATCGCAATACATTAAGTTTATTGTAAAAGCTATTTTTAATGCATTTTAAATCCACAATATATACCTTCATTTCTTCCATCATCTGTTTTACTATATACAAATTTTGAAGACCAGGTTCCGGAGCCGGTTTAAATGGACGGTTCCGGGTGCTGGTTCCGGTTCCGGTTATTCCCTGGTACATGTATATAATACGATGTTTTTGTATTTTTTGGTTACAGCCGCACGCTTCCGCTTATGTTACTCCGTTATCACGGAATGAGTTATACGCAAAGAATTGGCTAAAGTAAGTTGGTTTTTTAGTTTTTTGCTTTTGCATTATGGTTTTGGTTCCAGGATTGTTGCGCTGGATACCATGAAAACCAATATAGCTTAGCGTTCAAATAGGTATAAATATAAAATATCGATAGGTATAGTAAGACCAAATTATTACATAACATTAGTATTATGACACAAATAGGTGTTCTAGGCTTAAAGAATTAAGCCGTTCAAAACAGTGGCAAATAAATTATTAATAAATAGATAGTGTAAATTACCGGGCGTGTGTCGAGTGAGAAATCTCCGGGGTGAGTATAGTACAGGGGGTAATTTCGTGAGCAAGCCTAGGGCGAGTAAAGGGCGTGTTATTAGAACGACCGGTCTTAAGCTTTTATTCTGTTCTCGTAACCACGTGTTGCGCATTCCGTCCGGGTGCCCGAGGTCTGAGAGAGACAAGCGTTCCAACTAGGATGTGTACGCCCGTCACAACCCAGATCATAAAATGTCACTCGCGCATTCCGTCCGGATGTGCGTTACATAAGATATGGGTTATTAAACAGCTTAAATCTAAGGCTTTAAGCTCAGGTAATTAAACGGAATTACGGAGTCCTTCCGTCCTGGACACTATGTATTATCTTCAAAAGATAAGTAATAAAATACTAGATAACCTAAAATTTTAATGGGTAATAAAGTAGAGAGAAAGAAGGGCCAATAGAGCTGGGCTTTTGGCAGAGCAATACAAAACGAGGACTACAATACCGGTGGTCATAAGCTGGTGTAACCTAAGAAGAATTGTGCGGCGAAACGGTGTACTTTATGTTTAACTGTTTTATAAATAAACATTCTTACTGTAGTTTTTGGTTCTGAAGTCTCTGAACTCCGAGTGCTTAGAAGTAGTCGCTCCGCCTCACAAGACATAATTTGCAAACGAAAAAGCACTCGCGCCACATCCGCTGTCCCACCGGCATTCTACTATCTACTCCTCATTCCCAGCAATCTTCGGTGACTAATTCCCTCCCAATTTAAATACCGATAGCCATCATTAGAAATCGCACCTACACCCCTACCCCCAACATTCCATCCTAAAATAATTTATATATTCTTAACATGCATTATTATAGTAAATCCAGCAATTAGGTATTGATATGGGCGTAGTAGTAGGTGCTGGATGACGAAAGGATAGTGGCTAAAGGTGCTAGCTAACGAACAGCGTAAGCGTTATGACAGTGATAAAGTGAGCCTCGTACTATAATCTGTTAATGTTGCTGTAGCACCACTGATTGACGCCCGTCTTAGCAATTATGCTCCTGAAAGGTGCCGCCCAATTCTGGTGCGCTTCAATGACGAAAGCGCGCCGAATTTAGTAGTCGTTAATAGGGCGCTACTGAAGCATGAGACTGACTGGCGAAAGAAACTTATTGCGTATCGCGATGAGACCGTTCTTGAACATCAGCGATAACAGAATAAAATTAAGGCAACAGACGGCCAAATTAAGAGAATGAATAATCGTGGCGCTGGTAGATACGAGCTATCGAGAATGTATAATATGGCGTGGTATCATGGTAGAAGAGTTTTTGTCGTTCTCTCCACATGGTACTCACAATAATCGCAGACCTACTGATAGCTCAACACCTTCGTTTGGCAGTGTGCGATGATTCGTTAATGCTGCATCAAATATTAGAGAAATCTCCCCAATTCGAGCATAGTGTAACTAAAAAAGTTTCGTTCGTGGCTTTCCTTTTTACCCGCTAGCTATACTTTGTTCCGGTACGAAACTGATAATGTTTTTCCTGTAGTTGCGCGTGGAAGATGTGCTATACATATGTACGATTTCTTGAGTCCAATCCGCGAAACTATCAACTGTTCCGGTACAGAAGTTTTGTTCGTCAACTGTAATGATAAGTGTTGACCAGTTATTATAGGTGAAAACTTATCGTCCTTCCACTCCAACCAAATCTGAATATGAAAGAACTTTTGGTCTATCAGAAATCGTAGTGCTTGAGAATACCTGCTGTGAGATTCAGAATGTTCATGTTGGTTGTTTGGTGGATTTATTGGTTTGTGGAGATTTTAACTTCCCAGATTGCCTGATTCTGTGCCTAAAGGCGTATTAGAGGCAGCGTTTATTCGTTGTTTGAATGAGTGTACACTGGACCAGCACGTTCTTTTCACCACTCGTTGCAACAACACGTTGGATTTGGTACTGTATAATTGTAATGAGCGTAAATTGGAGGTAAAATCGCAAGGGGTTTCACATGTACCGGTCACGCTACTGGTGTCAAAATCCTGCTTGAGTGGTGCAGTAGCATTGACACGAAACTAGCTTTGGAGCAGCATATCATAATTTTGCTAAAACAGAAGACCTCAGTGCAAAAAGTACCAAATGGAAATTTTTACAAAATTTAGTTAGCACCGCTGCTGTAGGGAGCTTTTTGTACGTACTCTTTTAGTTAGCACCGCTGCTGTAGGGAACTTTTTGTACTCTTTCTGATAGGCGTATTTATTAGTTCATAAAGTAGCGAATTTCAAAGATACAGCCTATTCAACTGTACCAAATCCCAATATTTTGATAAAACGATAGTGCAAAAAGTACCAAATCCGCATTATGTTGATTTACCGCATTTTGCACAAACACAATATAAGAAATGTTACCGGAGCAAAAAGTGCCGAACAGTACCAACGAGTTTTAGGCAATTTGAGATACCCTTTGCACACTGAAAACCTTGCTGGCATTATTTGGCGACATTATTATGAGTGCAGGCATAACCAATTGCGGCTCCTAAACGCCGAACCGAACGTGTTGGATTTGGTATTTACGAATGATTTCAATGCTGTATCTCAGGTCGATACGATGGTTCGTCTAAAAAATTCTGATCATTTGTTGTTGAACTAAGGCGTGCAGACAGCCCTGAGGTACATCAGATGTCGACATTGATACTTTAAGCAGATGGACCATATATGGAAGAAGCACATCGCAACATTGTTTGAGTACAACATTGCTAATACCATCTGGACCTTCAGCTTCAGTTATTTTTGATTTGCGCATGGCTAACTTCAGAGTTGAAGAAAACATCTGATAACATATCGTAGGTACGTGCAATAAAATCGGGTATATTATCAAGTGCTTCGTTCGCCAAAACTGAATGGAAATAGTTATTAAGTTTTTCTGCAGATTCCGCATCATCTGATGCCAGTTTGCCGCTGGATTTTCCAACTGGGCCAACTGTGTGCTTGACTTTGTTTCGGGCGTTTACATGTTTGCAAAATGGATTAGGATCACTATTTATATTGGATGCTAGAAGCTTTTCGTACTTCCACACAGCACGGTCTGTCTCCACGGTTAACAGATCATTTAAAAGCTTATATTGCTGGAGTGACAATGCTGAGTAATTTCGACATTATCTTAGTCTGAGTAATAAAGCGACAAAGCGATACTGTGCTGCTATTGATCATTTACGACAGTACTTGTCTGAAAGAGATAACGATATTGCGCTGCTCATTAACTCCGTAGCAGTAGATTCAGCAATGATGATTATTGATTCCGTAGTGTTTCCGTAGGCAATGACTCATTCGAGAATGTGCGCGTGAGCCAAAAGTTCAGACGGCTATCAAACATGGAACAATCGGTGGATCAGATCAGTGTTACAACAACGCCGAATTGATCTCCAGTACGGGTATGATGTGGTTTTAACAAAGTGGTCTCTCAGATTAAAATTTTTTCGTACATTTTAACCAGAAAGTACTTGATATTTATATTTTTGCTGTCACTGATTGGTTTAAAGATTATTACATCATTTTTGCGTTATATATACCCCTATATATGTACCTTTCTTCTCCCACAGGTACATTTCAGAAAAGGCAAAGACGTTCGTTGTTGATATCGACGAATCCAGGACTTCGATGTACCATGCGGGAGGAGATGCCCTCGCAGACGCGAGGTTCGATATTGCAGAGAAAAACTATATACAAATTAAATAGCAGGAAGTACACCAGCGTTGTGCAAACGGTGTTTGAACGATGGCACAGATGTTGCCCAGACAACCGCTGTGGCAAATCATTCCATATTCTCACTACTCGATATGGGAAGAAATTTTTTACGGACGTCTAGACGCGGCGTGTTTTTAGTTTGCAGTTTAAGGTCATGACCCCTTGTATCGGAAAAAACGAGTACGAAAATTTCCGATACATCGACATCTACGAGTCCGTGAATCATTTTGAACAAGAGGATCAGGTCACTGCGCAGTCGCCTAGTAGCTAACGATTGGAGCTGGAGATAGTGGAGGCGCTCAGGATATGGCAGATTGCGGATTGATGGTAACAACTTGGTAGCGTGCCTCTGCACTTTCTCAATAACATGAATGTCGCGCTCTAAATAGGGACACCACACATTCACAGCATACTCGATGTGCGGACGTATTAGACTTCTGTATAACTGAAGCCAAATCATTTTCGTCCAACGTTGAATCGTTCTGCGAAGGACGAAAATAACTTTATGTGCGTTACGCGCGGTTGCCGCAAAGAGAACACCAAGATCTCGCTCACGTAATCTAATGTCAAGTAAATTATTGGCTAGCGAGTATATATGATTGGTTGCATGTCATGAAGGATGTACATTTCACCATATATATATATATATATATATCAAGTCTTGTGCCTATGAGCTAATACGATACGGTTTCTAATGTGTACGTGAATATCTACTGGTTATTTCAGGATTTCTGGAGCAATTTGTGGATTTATAGTTGACAAAGCTATTTTTAGTAAAATGTATCATATCTACATGTACATGGTAGATCAGTTATCGAGTAGGTATATCATTAGATGTGAAATAATCGCTTCTCGTGCTAATGTTCCAAGTACGCCGAAAACAAAAAAATGCTGCTCGCCGAACAACCATTAAATGCCATGATTCCTCCTCAGGTAACAGCTGCAACAGTTCAACCGCTTAGTATTGATGCAAGGATTGTGATTAATTTTGCTGTTACAAGAAACGTTATATGTAAATTTTATGGTATAACGTGGTGCATTGACGTATGTATTTATATTGGGCTTAGATGACTTTAATTTAAATGGATTATTACTTACATTGTTTTACATGCAGAGCTAATTTGCAATTAAATATTTTATCAGCAAACACCAGGGCAGTATTATTACGTGGACGTTTTGTGCCGTAATAACATGTAATAGCGCGTTTTGAACACTAACTTGTTATTCAATGATTGAGCGGAGCTCGGCGAAGCCGAGCGAAGCGTTTTTATTTTCTGTCTGGAAGTAAAAAGGTCGAGGTCCGTCCGTTCGTTTGTTCGTTCGGTCGGACGGATCTCAAGAACCACTGAACTGATTTTCAAAAAACTTTTTTTGTTTGAAAGCCTATCATGTCAGAGTGTGCACCTGATATTTGGGATTAAAGAATTTTGAGTGGTTAATTAGTAATTAGCTAATTAGTTAATTTTATGCAGCTAAAATAAAGGATTTTGCAATATATGTGTTTATTGAAATAGAATCGTTTCGATCAAACTATTATATGGTTTTTTGGGTCGAAGAATTCAAATATAATATTTTTACCAATGATAAAGCCCTATGCCTTATGCAATGTAGTTACAAGAACATAAAATTGAGTACATTCGTAATGCCACAGCCCAAGCTCCGCTCACAAATGTAGTTCCACTACCGACTAGTATTATAAGCTAGGTTTTGTAGGCGCTCTAATGCTGTCCGTTATATGCTGCTGGTTGTGTTCTGTAATTATACATTATTTTTAAATCGAACCTTTGATTGTTAAGGGTTTGATTTGGAATCGCAATAATCTTCAAATTCCGTTCATCGTCAGTCGCGAAGACATGTTCGCAATATCGCCCAGTGGAAAAGAAATGTCATCAAATCTGCGGTTGCCAATGGTCAAGCCCACGTCACTGCTGCGGTCGACATATATATTGAGGCAAAACAGCCCGCTGTCGGAGTTACGTCATGCTGACCTAATCATTCAGTGTTCAATTTCTATTATGATCAGATACACAAGGACGATAAACGGCGTTTTGTCTTTTTGACTCAACGGTCGATACCAGTTGCTCGACTAAAAACTGGCAAATTAAGCCATAGTTGGAAAACAGTTCTTTCGTTTGATGATACAGAATACTATATCTCGTGCTCTCACTAATATTCTACGTATCACTGTATGTGAAGTCATGATGATAAGAGGCAAAAACGTACGATCTGGAAATTTGGCACCTTCTTTATCGGAAACAGGAAAACACGATAGCCTCTGAAAAGAGTCCCAGATGATGTAAGAAAAGGTGTTATACATCGCGAACTTTCGTGCTGATCGAAGTCACTGCTCCCGTGCCAAGAATCCCAATAAACAGTACCTCAGTCCGTTGTTATCGTTTAATGAGATGTATCAGGAGTACAATTACTACATATAATAAAAATATTTCGCTGTGGTATTATTCTGAAGGTTTTAATACGCAGTTCAACTTGTCGTTCGGAAACTCGCATATAGATATTTGTTCGGTATGGGAGCTAACCGGAGATGATATAGACCAGCACCATGCGTTAGTTGCTGCGGCCACGGAACAGATGAAAACTGATAAGAAACAAGCGATTGCGCAAAGCAGCTGTTCGTTGTTCATCACGTATGATTTACAAAAGACCATGCCTCTACCGAAGTTATCGGTATCGCAGGCATTTTACTTACGGAGCTTGCGGTTGGACGGTGGGCTTTCAGGGCTATCGGCTGTTAGCAATCTATTATCGTATCTCAACGATTGGACTAAATTCTACGATTACACCGTTCTGATACCCGAATTGACGTCAATAATTAGATTTTAGAAAAGCGTTTGATTCTGTGCCGTTCTAACGTTTATTGGTAAAAATGGAATTCTGCGGCATTCGTGGCAAGCTGTTGCGATAGAGTCGAAATTTTCTTACGTGTCGCCGCCAACCAGTAGCCCTCGGTGGAGTTGAAACCCATTGACGCCTAGTCCGCAGTGGTATCCTCAGTGTACCTTAAGTGGACTCAATTGCTTCATAATATATATCAATGACATCTACTATTGTCTTCAAAATTCTAGTTTTTGTCAACAATATAAAACTGTATCGTGCCATCCCATGTCCCATAGATTGTTGTATGTTACAAGGAGACCTTTACAATATTGCCGCTTGGTGCGACAGAACGCTGCTTGGGCTCAAATCGTCGAAACGCACGGTGCTGCGCATACGAGAGCAACAACAGTTCCCTGTTACTTATCGTTTTTCCAGCGGCATAGTTGGTTAGGTAGAGTCAATGCGAGATTTGTTCACTATGATTTCGGAAGATCTCAGTTTCAACAGCAATATAGACAAATACTGAGTCTTCTGCAAATCGTCGCATTGACCTCATGAAACGCCCATGTGTGTCGCGTGATCTACAGGTCATCATACCGCTTTACAAAGGTCTAATACGTCCTCTAGCCGAGTTCGCTGTTGTTGTTTGGTTGCCGCAGTATAATACCGGCGTCGAGCATCTTCAGAAAATCCAGCGACGCTGCCTACGCTTTTCTTCTGACGAAGCCATCCATCAGGTGTCGGAGCTCGAGTGTCGACAGGACACGATTGATATGGTTAATGCCTACAAAATCCTACTATTTTCGATCCTGACCTCTACTTCTCTTGGCCAATTCCGTGTGCTACATGGTCCCGAAATAAAGCTATTTCGGCCGTTTGTGCGCACCAACGTGCGTTACCATTTTTTCACTGGTCGGATCATCGAACCGTGAAATCGAATTCATCAAACGATAGTGTTATCCGAAAACTTGGACAAGTTCAAGCATAATTTGGGAGAGAGGCGAATTTTGTCATACTGAGACAAGCACCTCTAAACCCTCTGAAGGTAGGATTGAAAATCAGCCGACAGAAAAAATTGGTCCCGGATAGGATTCGAACTCAGGACCTCCCGATTTTGGATATGCAAGTTGGCGCTTTTCCAACTGAGCTATCCCTATACCAGGTCAGAAACCCACGACCTCCCAGTTTTGGATCTGCAGTCAAGCGCCCCACCTACTGAGATATCCCTATCCGACGGCATGAACCCATGGCCACCCTTTATGGATGCGCAGGCAGACGCTCTACCGACTAATATACCCGGCGTCACAGTAGATATTAAACCGCTATATTCCGCAATTATATTAATATATTGCTTTATTACATATGCTAATCATTACTAATATAATTATATTATACATATATATAACAATATGCATGCATTGTACACCGCCTGCTATATTATAGTATTTTGTATGGGTTGGGTGCTAGAACAATTATGCGTCAGTAAACTTAAAATGTGCCCAGCCATAATCCTATTTTCCAAAAAGCGATCGGTGACCGCGATGCGTTGTTATCGCACAAACTGCGGTTTTGCCATCCATTTTTCGCTAACGATATTCGGTCAGACTTCGATTTCGTGTTGCAAAATTCAATTTTGTAGTCGAACTAAAATGTTCCATTTTTAATTCGTAGCAAGAAGAAATAGTTCGCGAACAGTAACATTCAACATCACTAAAGCAAATACAAAATTTTTATTTTAATACCAACGATTTATAATAACAAATTCTGACATCAAATGTAAATATACATGTTTTCTAGACATACATATACTGTGTTCGCGGACACTTGGTCAGGGTATGGCTTCCTTTGTCTTGCTTTTCGTTCGAACGGAATAAAACTATTCTTTCATTTACTCATTGTTGTCTGGGTAATAATATATTCCCAAGACATTGAGTACGTTCATATTACTAATGCCGTCGCTCCGCTCAAAAAATGTAGCTCTACTACGACTGGTAAAGTATTTTGTCTTCTTCACAGAAGGGTTTTTCAGCTCCGCCAGCGATTCGACGGTTCCCCATATCATCCCCAAGTATGTTTTCTCCAAGTCAAACCATCAGCATTCTTCAGGTAATTTGAAATAACGCCATAAATAATTGTTGGAACAAAAAAATGGGTACGTATACACATTTTCAGTAAACAAATAATAGATATGCAACATAAACAACAATTTACATGTTGCTAAAGCATGAAAAACGCGATAACATAGAATTGCAGGACACCATTCGAGCTTACGCAGCTCGGGCACGGCTTCACCCGCTCATTACAGCTAACATGGGGAAAACTCCCCAGGGTATTTTCAGTTTCCACCTGGGTTGGAGCTGGGGGCCTCAGTTCAAAGCCCCACAGCCTAAAATATTGAGCCTGAATCGCGTCTCTAGTTTTAGTAGCATATCGCACTTGACATAATATTTAAGCAGCATATGGTAAAAAAATTTCCCCAGGTATTTCCTGTTCCCACCTATGTTAGAGTTGTGGGCCCCAGCTCAAAATCCCACAGCGTAAAATATGGAGCGTAATTATCGTTTTTAGTTTTAACAGGAAATCGTACTTGTCATAACTTGGAGGATCTTGTTTTCGCACAGTTACTTGCATTATGATTACGTTGCAAGTTTTTACGGAGTTCTGATCAACTTTTCAAACTTTTTCTTGAGCAAAGAGCGGCTGTTTTCATCGAAATACGAAGGTAGGTAGCACTAATAACACGAAACCTTAAACTAAGCACGGAACTTGCCCCTAGTTGCATTAGATATTTATATTTTTCGTTTTTAAATATTAATAGGGTTTACTGCGAACTGTATACACCGTAAATTAAATATTACTACTTTATATAACCTAATTTTGAAATAATATACGTTTCCTGCAACGAAACATCCGTATGGCAAAGAAACAATATGATTTGTTGTTCAAATTGTTGTTAATCGGCGATAGTGGAGTTGGAAAAACGTGTATTCTATACAGATTTTCCGACGACGCATTCAATACAACATTCATATCAACGATTGGTAAGTCATGCCCACATAAATATTATGTATCATTGTCATTTTCCGGGTTAGCTATTAGGAAATTTTGTCAAAAATATGGGCAATTGGTCTATTTAACTCGATGTCGTTTTACACCGACGCATTCAGCACCATAATCATGTCAACTGTTGATAATAAGTTCACTTTATATGCGTAACGCATAAACACGGTACCTTGTGGATAGTAGCCAGCTTTCTTTAAAAATATATTGTATAGTAGTGAATTATCTACAAAAATCTGGGGTTGTACTACTCATCCGTAATAGATTTACACAGTGCCGTAACGTTTATTCAGCCTCGTAGAATTTGTTTCTAAAAAAATTGTCGACTCTGAGAAGTATATATGTAATATAGCTACAGCTACGTAATCATATTAATGTAGTTTACGTAAATCAGACATAAATTTTGCATCTAAATATATTGAAGTACATGTTCGTACTAGCGTTTACATGAGAATATATAGGAAAGTGTTGTCAGTTTACTGGTTTCTAGTAATTGGCGGGAAAGGCAGCGAGTGTGGCTAGTCCGCGCTCAGTTAATATTTCGATTCCGAGGTTCCAAATTTAGCTTCCGGATTTTCGGTCACAAACTGCAAATCGGTAATACAACACCGAATCAACAAGCGCATAGCACAGAGATAAATCATAAGACCCTTTGTTTATTTGTACGGCATCCAATCAGTTTAAAATCGTTTTGAAATTTATAAATAATTAAAAAAAAACTAAAATTTCAGATGTCTTATTTTCACATTGGTGTTCCTATCGTTTGCGGTATTGGATACACACCACAAACTTTGGCACCCTGCTGGCCTGTCCACAGCCTCCCGAAAGGTGGAGAAGGGCATGTTTATTCTTGGAGGGAATTTCAAAGTGGGGAGGGGGAATAAAGTTTGCCTTAAAATATTAAATATCTTCAAATTTTCATGTAGTTTTACTACCGTGCATGTATTTTCAAGCTATAAAACGACTTTTAGCATAGGAAATAGTAGTGATTAATTTTTACAAAGAATTTGGCATACAAATACACAAATTTTGAGACATAAATATTTTTGGACTTAGATGAACTTAAGGATCTGTTTTTGGCATCCTGCTGGCCTGTCCACAGCCCCTCGAAGAGTGGGGAGGGAGAACTTCGGGGAAGGGCATGTTCATTCTTGGGGAAAATTTCAATATGAGGAAGGGAATAACGTTTGCCTTAAAATATCAAATATTTCCAAATTTCCATGTAGTTTTACTGCCGTGCATGTATTTTCAAACTAGAAAACGACTGTTAGCATTTGAAATAGTAGTGATTAATGTTTAGAAAAACTACAACACTTAGCATACAAAAACATAAATTTTGTGACATAAATATTTTTGGATTTAGATGAACTCGGGGGTTTCGGCCGAGTTGAGGAGGCTTGGATATGGGAAAAATCTCACAAATATGAAGGATTTGAAAAGTGGTGAATCCCCCGCCCCCCACATTGTGGAAACAGCAGCGCCGCAATATGCCAAAATGTGAACATTTATGTTACCCTCCAAAATTTAACATTTCTAAACTTTCTGCACAGTCCCATATTGTTTACGAGATACCCAAGCAGCATGGACTTTAGCTTATCTGATAGTTCGCTTGTTTTTCAGTCAAACCCCGCTAGGTTTGAAGGTGGTGCCAGCAAAGCTCTCTATTGGTGTTCGCAATCGCACCTCGCCCTGCTGTGGAAAGGCCCGGCGGATAAGATATGGTACATAAGTATCTCTGAGTGATTTCTACAAAATCCTTTGTAATAAACTCATACTATAATGATATGAACCAGCAGGAGTTATGAGCAATAAAACATGCACCCGACAGAAATATATGATTTCGCTCAACCATCTTTTTTATTGAAGATGCTTATCGTATTCTGATTCCTACAGGATCTTACATTTTCGGCGATACGTCATACACTGCAATTGACAAACAAAATTTTGACTAAATTTTGCAAAAGGTGTTTTTCAATGCCATATGCTCACGGGTAAGATCACTGGTTTGGGGCTTCGCCCCCTGAATCCACGGATTGTTACGGTCGTTTCAGTTTTCAATCAACATCTATCAGAATTCAACGGTAGTTTTTAATTAAGATGACTAACATATAGACAATGTCGCTGCAAATGAACTTTTGGTAAATTTTCATATCTACACTTATTAAGTATTTATGACGTATTGCAAATAACCCGACAAATATAAGGTGCGGTGTTATTTGAAACGATGTGGTGCTATTTGGAACTTATTACAATTTATTATTCAGCAGAACATTACTGTAAAAGAAGACGCATATTTACGATACCGTTTAACAACTAATTTTAATTTTTTAACTGGAAACAGCTAAATAAACAGTAATTAATGTGTATTCAGTACACCTAACGATAGCAAAAATAGAGATATATTGTACCATGTTACTGGTTATGAACAAGTTGTTATCTGTCGCCAGCTCGAAATGTTTTGTTGAAAACCTTGTAAATCTAAGTAAGTGCACAAAAAAACTTTAACAGTTACGAATTCTGGGAATATGATGGCTATTATTCCCTTAACATGTTCTTTTTCAGTTTTTGGCTTCTCGCTCGGAGATATGCTAGTAAAGCTGGATCTGACATTGTAGATAAGGAGACACTATATAGCGATGTTTTCTAGTAATATTTTGTGGTGCTTTTGTGTCTGGTCAGGATATGGGATTATACGGTTGCTGTTAGTTTATTTAATCCCAAGGTATCAATCTGTATCTAATTTGACAGGGTTTTCTGTAATGGTAGTTAAGAACTCAAAAAGCTTACATTTTCAAATTTTTTTCATATGGTTTTATCACTGATACTAATCAATGATTATGAATTTTACGTTGCGTAGTAGTTTTTCACACACAGAACACGACTCGCTACTGTATTTTTATAAATTTTTGAAGAAGGTGTGTGCACCAATGTATTTTATAAAAATTTGCTTTCACAGTGTTTTCGAGGTGCACAAATTTTTGTCTAATTAGAGATGGATTTTTTTGCATTATTAGTGAGTCCGAGTGATAGTATTTCTAACACAGGCATAGTTTAACTATGTATAGGGTAGAATGACTTGGTTATAATTGTGCTTATTGCTTCCGTTTCAGTGTGGCTTACTGTGTTCCTTGACCACTGTAGCTTATTTTAGTTATTAACGCTTTCTGCAATAAAATTAAGGTACCCTACGACCGAAGAACTATATTCAAAAATTTGGCACAAAAATTAAAAAGATGTTTGTGAACTCCTCAAATATACATATTGCTGTAGAAGTTGAAATCGT
>JASANE010011354.1:0-20404 GCA_030248225.1 Trileptium ribeirensis
GACTTAATTTAAATATAGACCACAAAGCCACAACTCATATCGACGCAATTACCTCAAAAGCATACAAAACAATTAATATACTTTTTCGTTGCTTCTTAACAAACAATATCAAGGTACTATTAAAACCCTATATAGTCTATGTTAGGCCCATACTAGAATATGTCTCACCAGTTTGGTCTCCCAGTTATCTCACAAATATAGATGCTATTGAACGAGTACAGCGCTATCTCACTCGTCGACTTTTTAATCGATTAAAATTGGACAATCGTTCGTACAAGGATCGACTTCTAGAGCTAAAACTAGAACCCTTAGAACTTAGGCGCTTACGTAACGATCTGTTCATGATGTTCAAATGCATAAATGGCGAAACTGATATATGCAAAAACTTTTTTAAGCTATCAACTAACACCTCTACTAGAGGCCACTCTAGAAAGCTATTACTTCCGAAATTTCGTACAAATTATTTAAGACACAGCTTTAGCTACAGAGCTATCCATGTATAGAACAATGTTCCCGAAATGGTTGAAAACACGCCTTTAATTTAAGCTCAAAATGCAAAATTGTTTAAACAATTGCTATCGAAAGTTGATCTTGACAATTTTCTCCAGTTTAACCGTAACCTTTAATTCAATCTAACGATTATTTCTCGTTTTTGCCAGTTGTAAGCGGTTTTGCTCCCTTACTGGCGTAATTGTTTATTATACTTGATCTTGCTTTATATTTCTTGTATAATAAACACTTTTGCTGTTGTTGTTGTTGCTGGAGTCACCGGATGATGATTTTGGCAGCATCATTGCGCCGTAAGACTATGTTTCTCTTCATATTTTGGTCACTGTTGTCCCTCATTGAGATTGTTCATCCTTGTAGGTTCTTCACGAGTGAATTACAATCAGTCTAATGACACCTGACTTGCTGACGCTGTGCTACAGGGTGCTATCTTGCTGGATAGCTCAGCAGAGCAAATTCGTCTGACATCTATAGCAGAATTCCTGAGCCAACGTTCTCGTACAAATTTTCTACAGATCCGTCAGCAAAAATCAGCACAAAAAATCAGGCTGGTAGAAATTCCAGCACTGTGTTGGCACCTGCTTTGCGGTCACCAATCGGGTCTATATTATTCATTTCGGAAAACAGACGTGGATTTGAGAACAAATTCTTTGGGCGCTTCATAGCTGGGAAGCGTGGCATCAGAAGCTGTTCTCGTGGGAATATATCCAATCTAAAATGCTGTGCTTTCTTTCGACCGCATTCCTTCCAAGGACTGTTTTGAACCTAGACTTCCATTCGCTGCTCTCTTGTCCGTCAAGTGCGCGAGAAACTGCTAGGCGCACTGATTTTTGTAGCCGATTGCTGTGGTGCTCTCTACTGTTTGTTTAGAGTTACTACATTAGTCCTGTTTCTTTTAGAGATTTTATTTTGTTTGATCCACAGCATGGGTCTACTATAATTCAGGCTGCTGTATTTAGATCGATTTACATCTTTTTGATGCTGTAAATCGCCGCATTTCGCATCCAAGCCGCACCACGCGTATTTGTGGCATTTAACCATCTAAGCCGCACTAGGGTATTCGAGTAGACTCGCCATATATGTGATATAAATTGTTGACAGTTCTTCTTTTTCGTTACCCCAGGATTTGCTAGCTAGCGCCGAAAGTCTGGATCGAATTTTCGTTTCACACAATTCTTACTGACTTCGATCCAGGCGGCCTGTAATAATCGATGCAGCAACACTTTACCATCAAAACAGCTATCCCAGCAAAACCGACATCCTTACTGGTGCGAACAAAAACCACCATAAATATGAGGCCATCCAGCCAGTCGTTATAGTTGACAGAACTTCGTGTTGCGAAGCCGAACTGATTCACCATTTTCGCAGTATACGCAGAAATCAAAATTTTCGCCCATATATTAGCATATGACATTTCTTTTCGTGCAACAGGAGGTGATTTTCTGACGCCCACTTTTTCCGATTTTATCATTCGTAAAAGTTTGAAAGTTTGGCATTACCCGACTGCCGCAAACCGGTATTCCCTCTTAGAGAGAGTCGGGAACAATAGATTCGCGGGTGCATACCAGGTTGTAAGGCCGGAAATTAGGACGAATTTCTCCTTTGTTTCCAGAGTTTTAATTTATCTGTTTACGTCTGCAATACAATCGTTGCTATTTCAAAACTAGCGTCAAAACGGTTTGTTATAAAAACTCATATTAATATTAAAGCTAAAAATATGATTTATCGACGTTAATCCTAAAAAATGTGTATGAAAGATGTCCACTTCCGAGATTGAACCCTACCTATTAACGTCCTATATTCGACACATATCTTCGTGTAGGCATTGTACACGTTTGTATGATTTTCTGTGACGATGTGTATGCATTTATATAGTTTCAGTAAGACCAAATTCATCCATCTGGTCCTTTGTTCATGCCGTTGATAGCAATGCTTTCAAAACAATAATCCCAGTTCCGTGGAATGATGATTACTACATAGTTACGTGCGAACATTGCACGTTGATATGTTTGTCTGGAAATTGTATTTATATGTTCAAGCGACACAGCCATCCTTGAGACGTCCAAGGGCAAATAGACTTTTGATGGATCCGGGATGAAACACTTCTTCGTCAGAAGCATACTACTCGCGGCATACCCTCGGGGGAAACCCATCACGACAACCACTGGGCTCTAAATCTACCACTGTACTGGTATAGACCTACAGTTATACGTACATAAATTCCAAAAATCGTCAAACGTACCAATTTTGGACATGGTTTGTTATTAGTTCCGCTATAACTGTATATAATATATGTATGTCTAGTTACCTATATGTATATGCATGGTTATATAATTATTATCGCGAATAGTGCTATTATTACTACCTAGCAATATTGATTGAAGAAAAGGGAAATTGAAAGAGAGAATAAAGAAAATGTGAGGAGAGGAACGGAGAGAAGGAGAGAATAAAAAAAATAAAAGCCCCAATGAAAATGAAACAACAAGACAGCTATAGAAAGGTCACCAAAATTTGCGACTGCGAAGCAAAAGCCACCAAAAATTGGTCGGATAGAGAAAGAAAAGAAAAGGAAAATATAGAGTTTAGGAACAGTCTGTGGCATAAGTTTCCGCAGGAATTTAGATAGATACAAGGCAAATTCGAATAGCAGAGGCACAGAGGGGTCGAATGATGCCAAAACCGACGGTGTTTTAGATACAAATTTGGGGACTTACCCACGAATGCCCAGTTACATGTATTAGCATAGTTAGATTTCGCAGACTATCTCGCGATAATGGCTGGGCAGAACTATGCCCCTAGGCAATCGGTGAGTTCGTGATGATGTTGAATTCGGGCGATTCGGATAAGCGACGACACCTCGCGTATTTGCTAGCAGAGATTATAGCATTTTTAGTATCGCGACGGAATTGAGAGTTTTGGTAATGATGACGCGTTGGTAACGGCTATCCTAAGGTACCAAATGGTCGGATCAACCCTCGCCGGGTATATTCGTCTATATCTCGATGCACTAAAGACAAGAATAGGTGAATCCTTCACTCTGAGGCTAAAAATGAGAATTTTGGTGTTTTGCGCCCATCAACAGACACAGGACATTTTTGAAACAAATTTACCATATTATAAAGGGACAATGGAGAGTCAGAGGGAGACATCGCATGTGTTCCGATCTTCGCTGTGGCGAGTTAAATAACATGTGTCATTATTAACTTTGGAAACAAGGTAAAAATATTAGGAGTTTTCAAAACGGAAAAGAAATTACTATTAGTTGCTATTATGCGTAACATAAACGTAGGGGCAAATGGTATAATTTAAACGGAGAGGCAAATAGTATAATTTTGCTCCAGCAGATTGTCGGTTGGAGGATCGACCGATTCATTACACTAATCGGTGGGCTGTATGGTGACGTACAACACTCTCACCGTATTGACTGTTATCAGGGTAATAAGAAGTTGCATTACTCCTGATCAAGTGATCTCATAATTTTCCGGGAACAAAAATGAAGTTTTTGTTGTAAACCAACGGGCTCATACGAAATCTTATGGTGTCTTAGCTTCTTTGGCTGGCTTGCCATGAGCAGTGTAAGCTGGGGACGGAAGCAGAGTGTCGATTTTCGTCCGAATTTGTCTCGAATTTAGTAACTCACTGGGGGAATATCCGCTGGAGTTAGGAGTGCGACGATATTGCATCAGGAACTCTTGCAAGGCATTTCTCGGAGGAAGACTTGATTTCCGTAAAGCTTGCTTGAAAGCTTGGACGAGTCGTTCTGCGGATCCATTCGTAGCAGGATGATACGGAGCACCTGTAAGATGAGTAATTCCTCGTTCTTTGCAACCATGCCGGGAATTCTTCCGACATGAATGCTGATGCATTGTCCGTGGCCAATGTATGAGGATAACCGAAATGAGCAAAGTCCTGTTCGAGGAGATCAATCGTTGCCTTTGCCGTGATCGCCTGAGTTCTATGAATACAGGGATATTTTGAATATGCGTCCGTTAAAACCATCCCATTAGTCCCCAGGAAATTGATAGCGTGATCAAGATGCAAACGGCTCCATGGTTTTTCTGGTAGCATCCATGGATGAATTGCAGGTTTTGGTGGTTTGTTTTGGTGCTCCTCACAGCTGGTGAAAGTGCGGCAGGTTGCGTCGATGTCATCGTCAATATTTGGCCAGTAGACAGCCATACGTGAAGGCTGCTTCATACGCTGCATGCCAAAGTGTCCCAGGTGCAACAATTCCAAGACATCGCGGCGAAGATTGGCAGGGATCACTACTCTGGAGCCAAGTACTAAGCAACCGTTAACAATAGATTGTGAATCAGCCAACTTACGGTAACGTTGCATTTCCGTGCCTTCGTCGTTCTTCCTTGGCGGCCATCCTTCACGCGTGAATCGAAGCACTACTGAAATGACTGGAAATCTCGCGGATTCGCGGGCCAGTGAATGTTTGTCAACAGGAGTTACTTTGTTACTGATGTCTTGAATGGCACAGACCATAGCTGCATCGTCCTCGCTTTCCTCCCTGTCGAACTGGAAATCGTCAGTGCGCGTTCTTTGGTTGTAACTCGTTAATCATGAACTGGCTTTAACCAGATTTGCATACAGTTCCAAAGTTACATTTGCTCATCAATACGACTGATGTTGTTTTGTGCCTACACATGTGGAAGCATGTACACATGGACACATGTATGCATATATCACGCAAATGTGTGTACATTTATACATAGTGTTAGTATATGAGTATCCGTGTAAAGATATGTGCATGTATACGTTTATAAGCCTGTATGTATTTTATTGTATCGCTCTGAATAAATTTCAGTTGCTAATTTTTTAACCAGTATGTTTAATTTAATTTTTTTTATTTCTGTCGCAAAAAATCCTAATAAAATAATGTTCCAACTTTGAGTGGTTATTATAAACATCAATTGAAATCTTACTTGGTATTTTAAAAGATTATTTTTAAATCCTCATAATAATTTTAGTAGATTGGCATCGTGAACAAATTGCTAGGATATCTAGCAGTTTTTCAGTAGAAATAGACAATTTTGCAGAATACCGCTAAAAGTAACAAAATTAGAATTAACGCTGACGGGGAGCCCTTGTGAGCAATTTTTTCCTGCGATAAGTGTAAATGTCAAACTGAGTGGTTGGCTTCAATTTTCGCTATTTTCAGACACTTTTTGTTACCAAAAGGCGAAAACATAGAAAAATCGCTTATATGCGCTGGGCCTCCGAAAATGACATGAACGAAGATACTGGCCGCCAAGACCACACAGTGTATTCAACAATTCTAAGAATAGCTCCCAGCTATCAAGGTTTCCCAGACGGCTCGGTAGGTATAAAAGATTAAGTCAGGCACTGATCAGGGCTCAGCCTCAAAGTGCCAATCTGTTGGTAAGTGTTCACTCTATTCCTACGACCAAGTGATCTCCTCTATAATTTAAACAATTTTGCGAGCGAGCACGTTGGTGCTTCTATACAGCGTTGTTGACTGAGTTGCACGTATCTGAGAGCACGTTCTTGCTTCTATGCTTGAGAGCACATTAGTGCTTCATCTGTGATTGAGTTCGAGAGCACGTCGTTGCTCCTATTGCACGCGAGATTGAGAGCACATCGGTGCTCCAATTGAGTACTTATTGAGAGCACATCGGTGTTTCTTCCATATTCCGTTGAGAGCACATTGGTGCTCCAGTTGTAGGCTTCTGAAAGCACGTTCGTGGTTCAGTTGAGAGCTTATTGAGAGCACACTGGTGCTCCACTTCTGAACCTAACCTCTGTGCTACTCAGTCTACAGTGTTGTTGTGAGAGCACGTGGTGCTCCGATATTGCGTATACGTGTATTCATTTTAAGGCTAGGACTTGGATCTTACGATCCTTCTTTTTAACTCAGTCAATGCTAATATACGTATACGGCTTTGCGAGCGAAACTTTACTGGTGCTTGTGAGTATTTGGTGGTTGTGTGTCACTTATATTATATAGTCATATTTCTAAGAATAGGCATTGGATCTTACGATGCCTCTTCGTATCTCAAGCAATTCATATATACCTATACATTTATTTTGTTTGTAGTGTGTTGTGGTTGTGTAATTGGTAACATATTAACGAGCGTTATCATATGTCCTGAGTGCTACTTCCACGGTTAATTAAATCTGTTCCCACACTACCGATGGAAATTACATTGGCCTTATAGTACATTTGTTTGCCTTTCTTTCTTTACATACACGCTTAGTTTACCCCTAAGACTATCATCGTTACACTTGGAGGCCCCACCGAGATCCGATTCTTTATATTCGAGTTAAACGAATTCGGAAAGGATTCGCAAGTATTCGTAACCGTAAAAACCTAGCACATAAATACGGCCGCTTATCAGCTTCGAAGTGCCCAAAATCTCTACAATTTAGAGTTAACGGACGACGAGCAAGATAGTTCTTTCGTTGAAACTGATATAGAAAACCAACAAATGGATAGTTTAATTAAAAATATCGGCCAACTCGATCATGTTATCAAAGACTTAGCTACTAGATTGGATGATGGATCAAGGGATCTTTCGTGAGAAGTTGATGAGGTATCCCAACGAGTCCGCGTAGGAAACGATACAGATGTTTATATCTCTCCTTTTCGAGGTGACTTGACTGGCCAGGACTTCAAGTCCTGGTAGATAATTTCAACCTTATTTGCGATGCTAAAATAATTGATGACAATATGAAGCTTAGAATGTTGCCCGCATACTTGAGAGATAGAGCGAGGGATGCATATGAACAGGTCCCGGAAGCATCAAAGAGATACTTCAATGATCTGGTACGAGCCCTGAGAACCGCCTTATTAACTCCTGAGTGGTCAATGTTTCATGAAGCAGGACTCGAACAACACCATCAAATGAGTGGCGAGACCGTGACCGCATACCTTAAGGCGATTAAGAAAGCTTGCCGTAGCATATATCAACATGAAAATGACGCGACCTTACAAAGGAAAATTATATCCCGATTCTTTAATGGATTGCGATCACCGGAGATGAGACAGCAAGTATTCCGGGATATGCCAAACACACTTAGGGAAGCGGAAGACCTTGCCCAGAAATTGGATATGCAATCTCTTCTTTGTGGGAATGCATCTTCGCCAGTCGGCTTGACCAGTGTTACTAATAATTTAGCACGGGATCAAGCCCTACAAAAGGCAGCACACGGAATGGAAATGCTAGCTAGGAACCAAAAAGACATAGCAAATTCTTTAAAAAGAGTTAGGAGCAACCAAGCAGAAATACCGCCCACCTACTGTTAGTACATACCAAAACAGGCGTCCCGAGAACCGACCTCGTCCTAGTAACTTTGAACAAAATTTTTCACTTCGAGGACCACGTTGTCTTAATTGTGGCAGACTAGGCCATATGGCAATGGGTTGCTTGCTCAGAGGAAATCAAACTAGGGCAAATAATATCAGTCGCCCACCAAACAGTGTTTTCCCACCTCGTAATAATTTCTCACAAAATTTCAGGAAACCTCCGGTCAGTACCAACCTTAGACCAAACATTTCCAACGTAGGACATATGGCTAATACTTCCAATACTAGAAACGTTGTCGCAACAACAATGCTCCAACCTGTGCTCAAAGAAACGGAACACAAAGCTCCCACTAAAGTCCCATATAGAACGGAATTGGAGAAACTGCGCAGAGAAGTATATGCTCTTACCAAACAGAATTCTTTACTCGTTGAAAAGGCTTACCCACAATTAGTTGGTGAAATTGAGGTAAAATCTAAACCATCCGAGCCAACTGGTTTGAAAGCACAAACTGATCCGGCAAAAATCACTAAAGTGCCCAATGAGCCAAAACCCAAACAAAGATATAAGCTAACAACAGTTCGTGCACTTTTGGTCCTACTTTCCTTGTTTACGCTGATGGTCCCAGGGCAATCCACAGTAGCTGAAGAGCTAAACCGCTTGCATCCTCATATTTTTCCTTCTTTCGGTGTAGGATTTGTTCCCGAAGGCTTGGTAATGACAGCTGCAGATTCAATTTATGCGCCTATACTTGTCCATACAAGACATGAACAGTATGAAGCATGTAAAACAGCGGTAAGATATTCGGTCAACCCTCTGGATTGCAATTGTACAGGTCACCAATTTTTAAATGATCAATCGCGGAAAGCCCTTAGTGAGCTGAGTGAAAATTTTCGCGACTCTGTTGACCCGGCATTTTATGAGGCTCTTTTACAGAATATTTGCACCGACAAACCGTTTACCTGTACCCTCGCTCATCCTAAACGACAAAAACGTTTTGTCGCGGTTGCCTTAGCTGGAGTTGTCTCCGTTGCAAGTATAGGTTTGGGAATCGCTAACAGCATTCAAATGTCTCATCTTAAGCCTAAACTCATAGCACCGCAGAATTTGGTACGAGTATTTTGGAACAAATTATCCGCAACGAAGACGCAATAGCACAACTGACCGTTAATCAGGAGCGAATATATGCCATCACGCACGATATTGTCCGTTATATGGAACAAACATCTGTTGCCTTAGAATGCACACTCATGAAAACTGTAGCTTGGACCCACTTTATGGCACAAACTAAGTTTTTCTTAAACGATATTAGGAACGTAGTCAGGGCCATGGTTTTGGCAGGTAATAGCGGAACACTTTCGTCAGAAATCACAACCGCTTCGCAAATAAAATTGCTAGTTCAGCGAGAACCCACATTGCAGATACGATATATTCACATGATCCCAGTTTGTTCTATCATTTCGTTAAAGCCTACCCAGTAATAATGGATATAATGAACACTAGATTCGGACTCATACTAGAGATCCCCCGCATAAGAGTCTAGAATATTCTACCGCTTATGAGAGTTGTTAATGTAGGATTTAATAACATAGCTTCTAACACAACTGTGAGATTGTCGCTTCCACAGTTCATTACATGTGATACCGCACTAAATAAGGGTTACTTTTACGAAGTTAAATCGGATGGTTGCCACAAAACTCCAGGCCCATAGTATTGTAATAGAGCGGCATTGCCGACCAGCACCAGTGAAAGATGTTTGAATGATTTGAGAAATTCATCAGTGAAAAATTCTTGCACATTTGACATCAAACAGTACTCACCAAAGACAATAATTGAAAGTACAAGAGTTGGTATTCTGTCCGCACTTCAGAAAAATTTGTCCATGTAACACGTATTCAACCAGGCAGTAAAGTCACGAATGCTGACAAGCTACCAGTACCTAACCATGGTGTAATGTTTTTCGCCCACTCTAACTTTTCGATGATAATTGTAGGAGATCAAATACTTATGTCCAGTTTTCGCCCAGTACAAGTGTTTTTCCAAGTTATTGGAAATTTCTCATTTAACTTTTCTAAAATAGCGCCACCTTCTTGGATACGCTGGAGGATTTGAAGTATCACTCCTCGTTAACTGATCAGCGGGTGAGACGGGAACTTATGTATCTTACTCACGATGATTACGACTTGCCTGTAGAAGTCATGTATTCTGTGGCTGTGTTGATCCTAGGAATTGTGTTACTGTGTGTATTATATGTGTTACGGAGAAAATGGCGTAAACTATTAACATGCTTATGTAAGAGGAGAAGTTCTGTTAACGCAAGAGGTTTAAATACTGAATGGATCGAAATAATAGAAACTCCAAGGGTACAACAAAAGGTTCAAACAAACTACAGGGATGCATGTGCCCGTCTAGCCTCCATTTGCTATGCTGTTCCACATTATCATCCGCCTCCAAATTTAACAGCCACCGTTCCAGATGTTTGTGAGCTTTCCTTCTGTGGCAGCAGGGTACACAATACGATCAGTAAGCAACGAATAAATGCAGATGTGGCCGAAACCGTGTTCACGGTGGGTAAAGCTGCGTCTCAAATTGATGTAACTATGGAAGGTGAACCATTTACCGGAATGTTAGATACCGGTAGCAATATAACAATGATTTCAAATAAAACTTTTGATAAACTTGGGCTAACGTCCGAAGATCTGGTTCCGGTTCCATGGACGTTAGCTGAACGGATAACAGGGCACAATTTGCAAATGAAGGGGGCTGTTAAGGTTGCCCTTGGCATCGGAAAACGAAACTTTGATATTCATGTTTTCGTGTCCAAAGAGTGTACGCATTCTGTAATAATAGGTGTTGACGTATTGCGTCAACTTGGCAGAGTGACCATCAACTACCAAAAGGAACAAGTAGTAATAGATGGCGTACCGTACCAACTAGGAGGAGCCGATTTCAAAACCCTGCTTTTGAAAACCAACACAACTATTCTTCCACCGCAAACCAAGGTGGTAATACCTTGTGAGATCAAAGGTTTCGACAATGAGGGTGATGTTATTTTTGAGCCAAGTGAGAAACTGGAGCAGTTCGACTTACAGGCGGCCCAAATTTTAATATCAAACGACACGAGTATTACTATTCCGGTTAGGTTATTAAACATGTCCTATTATCCTGTTAAGCTATATAAGAATACACAATTAGGCACTGTGGAGCTATTGCAAGATAGCTCAGTAGTCCTCTCAGTACTAACACAAAAGTCAGGAGACAATAATTTCTTGAGTCAGCTTCAATTGGATCAAGTAAAAATTACTGCAGAACAAATGACACGATTTGTTGAGCTATGTGCAGAATATTCAGAAGTCTTCGCCACACATGTCTACAACTATGGCGATATAACCATTATCCAGCATAGCATCGATGCTGGTGACGCTGTTCCAATGAAACAGCGCCCATATCGTATACCTTTTCAACGTAAGGAAAAAAATAACGCCGAGCTAGATCAGATGTTAAACTTCGGAATTATAGAGCCCTCAACTAGCCCGTGGGCGAGTCCCATAGTTTTAGTCGGTAAAAAGGATGGTGAATCTTTACGCCTATGCGTCGATTATAGAAAACTCAATGCTGTAACAAAGAATGATTGTTACCCTTTACCTAATATTAATGATCTGCTAGAATGTATAGGGAAGGCCAGATTTTTCAGTGTGATGGACTTGCTATCAGGATTTTGGCAAATCCCTATGGGCCCAAACTCCATTGAGAAGACAGCTTTTATCACACCTTCGGGTTTGTATCAATTTACCAAGATGCCCTTTGGATTGTGTGACGCACCAGCTACGTTCCAAAGGACACTTTAGGCGACTTTGCATGGGCTTGTAGAGGGAATATGTTTAATCTATATAGGTGACATATGTGTATTTTCCGAGACTTTCGAGGAACATCTAAATCGATTCCGGTAGGTGTTTGAACGCTCAAAACAAGTCGGGTTAAAAGTAAAACCCAGGAAGTGTAAGTTTTTAAGAGATGAAGTTCCTTATCTTGGACATATCATTTCTGCAGATTGGCTCAGACCAGACCCCGAAAAGATTGAGGCTGTTAAGTCATATCCGGTACCACATGGTATTACTTCAGTTCGTAGTTTTCTCGGTTTCTGTAGCTACTATCGCTGATTCATTAAAGATTTCGCATCCATAGCAAAACCCTTAAGTCGCCTAAGCAGCACACTGAAAAAATTCGAATGGAATTCGGAAGCTCAAAAGGCCTTCGAGATTTTGAGGGACAAACTAATCAATCCTCCCATCCTTCAGATAGGGGAACCTTCCAAACCATTTTTTCTCGAAACAGACGCGAGTACCAAGGCTATTGGTGGTATTTTGTCGCAAGCTGATGAGGACAATAAACTGAACCCGATAGCCTACGGAAGTAGGCTGCTACAAAAAGCCGAGCGGAATTACACCGCTACCGAATTGGAAGCACTAGCTGTGGTGTACTTTATGAAGTATTTTCGTAATTATATTTATGGCCAGAAGATAACCATAATAACGAATCACTCCGCTTTAAGATGATTACTAACTAATAAAAACGCTTCGGATCGGTTACAACGTTGGGCCTTTCCCTAACCGAATTTGACTTTACCGTAGAGCATAGGGCAGGCAAGAAGATGGGAATGTAGACGCTCTATCGCGCGTTTAAATCAAAGGAGATCAAATTCCAACTAACCATATCACAGAAAAGACAGTGAGGAGGATATAAATTTCGCTTATGCAGTAACCACATATCGAAATAAAGCACCTAGTGTAGAGCCTCCAAAAACTGTGGAGGAGCGTAGTCGGGTAGAATATATTTACAAACAGAATCAAGATCCGGAAATTAAGGCCTTGAAACTGTATCTTGAGTCTGGTAAGCGTCCAGACAACAAGACGCTCGCGGCTCATTTTGCTGCAATACAGCCACGATATGTGGTTAAATATGGAGTCCTTTACCGTCATTACACCATGCCAAAATACAAACAAGGCGTCTTACTCGAACAGCTAGTAGTCCCGTTTGATATGCGGGAGGAAGTGATGCCAGCCCACCACGACGATGTGGTCGGTGGCAATCACCTGGGTATACTAAAAACTTACCAAAAATTGTTTACTAAATATTATTGGTACGGGATGTACCGAGATGTGGCAAAATGGGTTCAATCCTGTTTAGAGTGCGCCAAGCGAAAGGCGGGACCTCACCGAGGGAAAACTCCTCTGAACCCGATCCCTGCAACGCGTCCTAACTACACATACCATATGGATGTTTTGGGTCCTCTACCACAAACTTATAACAGCAATAGATATGTTGTCATATTTATCGATCGTTTTACAAAATACCCTGAGGCTATATGCACGCCGGATCAAAAAGCAACCACAATAGCCAAACTTTTTATGACCGAAATTGTGTGTCGGCATTCAGCTCCTCATGAACTAGTTAGTGATAATGCCCCAAACTTTCGGAGCGAACTAGTTGAACAGATTTGCTGGCTGACCGGTACACAAAAAGTTTTTACAACACCATACCGACCTCAAACTAACGGTATCGTTGAAAGAATTAATAGAACACTTATGTAGATGGTGTCGCAATACGTAGACATGGCACAACGAACTTTTGATGAATTGTCCCGTTCTCGTGTTTTGCCTATCGACTAAGTGTAAACGAATCCACAAGCTTGAGCCCTTTTGAAATGTTATACGGAAGGGTGCCCAGACTCCCTATGGATACGGTTCTTCTAATCTCAAATACAAATTATTTAGATGAGGAAGACTGTTTTCGGGATATCCAACTATATTTAAACGGGCTTGGTAAATAGCGAAGGAAAACAATGTAAAAACCAAAGCTCGGATAAAAGAAGTTCACGACCGTAAGGCGACACCTATAGAATATTGGGAAAGTCAAAAGCGCTGCTACATGTTCCCCTCAACAAACAAGGAAAGACTAAAAGCACAGCCATGGCACGGGATATACGAAATAGAAAAGATTATATCGCCGGATGTAATCCTGAAGTCTATAGTCAACCCAAAATAAGCCCACAAACGGGTTCATGTTAAGCGTATAAAACCGTTTTATGGGCCTTATGTCCCACCTTCGCTGTTAAGAAAGATAAAAGAATCGCCCCTAATTGAAGAAGAAGAACCCGCGAAGGCAAGTGATCCTGGTAAAGATGAAAGTGTTCCTAACATCACAGTGACGGAGCCTGATCAAGATGCTGACAAGACTGAGGATGCCTCAGCGGAAATTTCTCCTCAAGAAGCTGACACGCCCAAATCAACACACGATTATAACTTGAGGGAGAGAAAAGCTACGTAAACGACGCATGTGGTCATTATGTTTAGTGCCGTAACATTAAACCAGACTATGTTTAGAATGGATTGAAGTTGTGGAAAGCGTGTTTGTTATACCTGTTGTAACGGGTGCGTTATGTGTATTGCTAAACATTTGTTACCGATAAAGATTTAATTTTTACCCTGTTATAAATTGATCATCATGTTTATCGTAATGACAATCGTATTTTAACTGGAGATAATATAATCGCTTTAGGATTACACGATAGTTGTTGAAATTTTTGCACAAAAATAGTAAAAAAGAAACTTAAAAGTTATCACATTTGTTTCACATTCGTTCTTACAAGCTCCTAAAGTGATATTTAAAATCGTATAAATTCGTGACCACTGCTTTATAGGTAGGCCCTCCAAACAAGTTTAGAAAAAAGATACGAGGGATGCCTTTACTAACAACATTCCACGATCGAGCTTGCTCCAATAGCATCAGTAGTGAACCGCCTTCTACAAATTAAGGCATAATTAGATAACATCCCGTAAGTAAATGATTTCTGGCATTGGACAAGACAAATAGATAAGTTGATCTTGGTAGAGAGTCGATCTTTAAATTTAAGCGATTGCGCCATAGCTAATAGCTATTGTAGGCGATCGTATTGGTTATATCGATCACTTGTGTTGGTTATCGTGACGTAACTGTGCCGAAAGCCTGCTTTACAATATTGTAATAGATACTCATATAGCTAATTTACAGAGCTATGTAAACACCAGGTAAAACAGTCTCGACTTTGCACAAATAAAGCTAATCAGATAAAACAACCTTGACAAACCGCTAGTAATAGCGTGACACAGTTTTAAGCGTACTGCTTCGTTGTTACTAAGTCTTCTAAGTTTACAGTTAGCTGAAATCTTATCCGCGCGCGAGAAAGCTCAACGTCATTCCAGCGGTTTCTGTGGCAGTTCTTTTTAAATTTTCGCCACAATGTGCAGTCACTAAACACAACACTCGGTGTACGCTGCATTATTTCTCTATATATGTGTAAACGTTCTACTGCTATAGTCATTATTTACATTGCAGCGCTGGCTCAAAATAGGTTTTTGAATGGGCCCATGAGACTGAAAATAAACGTAAACAGCAACATCTCTACAACCGTTCGAGCTACATTGGAATATTGGTGAGATATTGTACAGCCCTCTATGTATTAGCACATTTTGAGTGCTTAAACGCGCAATACGCTGCTATATTTCCTTACCTATTGAAGCAAGATGGCTGATACTTGTCTCATTTTGTTAGTTGATACTCAATATAGTTGTGTACGTGTCGCTTACCTACATATTCAAAACTCCGAGTTCGCCACTTAGGCGATACTAAGTACATATTCTGACAAACATAACGGTGTTGCCACGTAAAACAAAGTTTAGAAATTGCCGATTTGCAGGTACATATAGATAGAATTTAGATTTAAAACCGTTGCTACAAAATTTGTTGATATGTCAAAACCAATGCACAGCTTGGCAATGGATGTGACCAGTGTCACAAACTGAGTTACAATGGTTATGACCATTATCACAAACTGTGTAACAAAGGATAGGATAATACCGGTCGCGATAGGCAGCGACTGCACACATCTATGTGAATGATGCATAAATTCGAATAGTTTGTGTTCACGGTCAGCACTACTAATTTATTGCATGCTTTTAAGCAAATTTTCCAAGAGCACCTTAAGTACCAAATTCTACAAAAAGTCCCGAGAAAAATTAACAAATTCATACGCTCATATATAAAATGGACGAAAATATTCAACCAAATTGTATAATTTATCATACAAAAGAAAATTAACGAACAAACAAGCGCGCACGCACAAATTCTTCAGATCGACCCAATCGGCTCAGCTTAATTGGTTTAGAACCCTCGATGTTAACCGTGGCCAGAGTGTAACGCTCGGCTCAAAAGCCGGACCTAATACTGAAACTATGTTAACTCAACTTCCTATTAGCAAATTTCTATAAGTGCTGATGACTCGGCAGCCTTCCTACTAACGTCGGTCGTCCGGCCCCAAGCGCTGCGCGAGCGTCGAACGTTCAACTAAGCTATAAATTTTACAAACAAATATACGACCGATATAACACAAAGTCAAACCAACTTATCTGATTACTTCAACTAAAATTCGTAATCGTGGTCATCTCAGAAAAAATTTCGCGAGGTTGATAGACCAACCATATCTGAATAATTTTACTTTTATACCTGCTTAAGACCACGTGGAATCAGAAAAACTTCGGCAAGATTTTCTACTCACACGAACCAGAGCACGATCATTACTGAAGAACTCCTATACAACACCTAATGTAGCTATTCGAATGAAAGCGGGCGTGCCACAAGGCGGACCAAAATTTCAAGTAAAGTGGGTGGGCTTCTAGCTTTGTTAGGTCCTAACATTTTAAGGGTTAATACATACGACTATATGTGTACACCTATTCTTACTTTGAGGAAAGTATGTCGCTCACCTAATGTCATGTCCCACCAAATACTTCTTCTTCTCATCGCTGACGTTCGGAACGGCCATGAATGGCTCCAGTAAGTCAGGAGCATGCTCCAAGGTAGGTTATCACACCATGCCAATCCTGATGGAGCATGTGTTTAGGATTAATTGGCAGGTAATTATGTCAGCAAATATCGCCAGCTGGAAAATCCATATTGCGCGTTCCAAGTCTTCGAGTGCGCAGACACAGAAGTTGCAGTCATAGTTGTTCGGGGCGCGAACAGATATAACATTGGAATAGTGCTCTTGCCGCCGCGTTGAAGCTGCGCCAGAATACGTCGTTCACGAGTACTGAGACAATACTCCTTATCTTGGATAAGTGGTGGTTTGATTCTAATACCTTAGCCTTTTGTTGTTTGTGTGCTCTCCGAATTGTTGTCTTAGCTGTTTTCGTGTCGATTGGTACTTCAGCTTGATTCAATTTGCAGGCTTTCTTTGTTAGTCTGTCTGATATTTCGTTCAACTCTCTGCCAGCTTGTGCTGACGTGCTGATGGGAAGACTAAAGGTGAATGCGTTTCTGGTGCGTTACACCAGACAAATAGTACATAACAAATTATTGTCTGAGGACGTTTTAAATTGCTACTGTTGCTAAGTCTCTGAAGATAGGCACTTCGACAATTGAAGCATCTGCATTCAGTCGCTATTTAATTTAAAATCAATTGAATTAATCATAACCATTAACAATCATTGTAACCAAGATTTTATCAATTAATAATAACCATTAACAATCACTGTTACCAAAATTTACTGAACCCCAAAATGTTACCTGGCGACAAGCGACATTCCCTGACGACTAACCGCAACGGTCCCAAAACAAAGTCAAACTCCCTCACAAACAAGACTGGGACGCCTCGCTCCGCTATTTGCATCGAATGTCAAAATGACGGCGGTGACAAATGCTTCGAGTGTGGTCTCTGTGGTGCTTGGCTACACTACGCATGCGTTCTTCGACCGTCTGATATTAAATTAGTCCCAACCGTCGCTTCGTACAACCGTGTGCTGGTTATATGCTCACGGTGCGAACAAATTGCTGAACAGATGAGAGCCAGCAATCTCTCAGGTTCCGGCCACTCCGACCGCATCGAACGCCTCGAGCAACGATTCGACACGCTACCAGAAAACCTGAACACAGCGATCACAACAGCTGTCGAATCGGCAATCGAGAAGATAACATCGGCGACAACGGACGCTGTCGTGGCAGCATCGACCGCGATTGGCACCTCGACCGACGAAGCTGTTGCCGTCAGGTCCCCAAACTACGCTGACATTGCTCGACGCAACGCTGGTCCGCCAGGTCGAATCATCCAAGCGCAACAAGCTGACGACGACAACCACCGTCGAGCGGTCGTTATTGCTGGTCTCCCAAAAAATGGTAACGACCTCAACATTGCAACATCTATAATTAAATCCCTCACCCCGTCAGCGTCAATTTGTCAAGTATTTCGAATGGGATTGCTGGACCTGCCGAACCGATCCAACCTACCTACGAAGGCACGAAGGGGCCCCCGATTACTGAGGGTACAACTGCCATCGTCAACCGTCGCTAAATTTATATTGCAGCAAGCACCGAAACTAAAGAACAGTTTGAGCCTTAATAACATTTATATCAGACGCTCTATGTCGCTAAATGAACGTAAGAACATCGCAGCGCTGCGTCATAAAGCGAACCAACTAGACGATGTTGCTGAACATCAAGAGAGTAACCTCGACCGCTATGTAGTTGTGAATGAAGAAGTCGTAGTATTTAAAGAATGTTAGCGGATTTCGGACGGGCGACTCGTACGTGGAAAACGCCACCAAATAGACTATACCATAACCAGTAAAGGCAACAAAGTCACTGTTCAGGTAAACTAAGTAAGGGAGCAAAACAAAAAGCTTACACCACTAACGAGCTTATAAACGGAAAATATTTCAATGCTCGCAGCTTAGTCAATAAGTCACATGACTTATACGCGTTGATTGAAACTGAACAACGTGACATAATTGCCGTTACAGAGACATGGTTAATTCCCGAAATTCCGGATCCGTTATTGGTACCATCAGACTTAATGTTGTCAGAAAAGATCAATTCGGAAGGCGAGGAGGTGGTGTTGCTATCTTTATATCTAAAAACATTAAGCACGTTACACAACAGTGCGATTCTGATGAAGACATTGAAATAGTATCTGCTGATTTACTAATTCCATCAAAGCATCGCATTGTTTGCATTTATCGGCCACCCAGCTCGGGATATGTTTATTGTAATGAACTCGTTAAGTGTATAAGAAATGCCTGCGATGTTAGTTGGCCTGTTACAATAGTTGGTGACTTTAACTTTCCGGAAATAGACTGGTTAATCGGTACATGTCCGAATAAGTGTGAAGACTTGCAATTTTTTGATGGGATCACTGAATGCGGTTTAACTCAACTCGTAGAGTTTCCGACTCGAGCCAATAACTTTTTAGACTTACTGTTCACAACATCAGCACTGAATGTACCTAGTGTTGAATGTGATGATTTTTCTTCTACTTCAGATCATTTCTCTATCACATTCAGCCTCACATGCAAAGCAGATATTCCTATACATACAACAGTTAGATACGATTTTACCAGGGCAAACTTTGAAGCCATACGTGCATATCTTCGTAAAATAGTGTGGAATACTTATCTTCTGAGCTTGTTTACTGCTCAAGATAAATGGGACTATTTTAAACATGTTCTTAATATGTGCTGCGAATGGTACGTTCCAAAAAAACAACCGCCCTTTACAAAACGTAAGTATCCACGGCACCTAAAACAATTGCTATCTAAAAAGCACAAATCGTGGAAGGAAAAAAAAAAAAAAAAATAAAAAAAAAAAAAATAAGAGCAAAAACAACCAACCAACAAACCCAACAAAAAAAAAAAAAAACCACACAAACAAACACCAAAAAGAAAAAAAAAATTCACTTTTCACAACTTTTTCTTAATGAACTCAAAAACGAGATATGTGTACCTCTTGCTCATATGTTCGAACAATCTTTCATAACCGGCATATTGCCGGAAGACTGGAAATGTGCAGACGTCATAGTCGTGTATAAAAAGAGTTGTTCTGCAAACCCTCTAAATTGCCGCCCTAACTCTCTTCTCCCTAACTGTACCAAAGTCATGGAAATGATTATAAATGACATATTAGTTAAGCATCTGACTTATAATGGCCTTTTGTCTGAACACCAACATGGATTTGTTGCAAAGCGATCTACATGCACGCAACTACAGGAATGCACCCAAGAATGGGCGCTTTCTCTCGACAGTGGTAACTCTATGGACGTTGTTTATATTGACTTTGCCAAAGCATTCGATACGGTTTCTCATGAAAAACTCATTCATAAACTGGCATGCTTTGGTGTTACAGGGCATCTATCCTCCTGGATTCAATCGTACTTATCAAATCGAATGTTTAGAGTAAAGGTTAATAGCGAATTCTCTGAATACTATAAGCAACGTTCTGGAGTTCCACAGGGTAGTGTACTCGGCCCTACTTTATTTTTAATGTTTATCAATGATTTATTGTATGATATGTGTAAAGTATCTGTGAAAATATTTGCTGACGATGTTAAGCTTTATGTAAACATTTGTCCCGGTATTGCCCAAATTGGTCGCGATTTCTTACAGCACTCTTTACAGAAAATTCACATGTGGGCCGCCAAGTGGCAACTCTCTGTATCACTTCCAAAATGTAACGTCTTACACTTGTGAAAACACAATCCCAGTTTCCAATACAACCTACATGATGCTAATTTAACAATGGTGGACCAGTGTAAAGACTTG
>JASANE010011355.1:0-14055 GCA_030248225.1 Trileptium ribeirensis
ATATGCTTCATTCGTGGCACGCAATCCGCACACAAACCCAGTCAAAGATTATCGGTGACTTATACAGCGTAACCGTTTTCGATAATCAGCAATCGTCTAGGTAGCTAGCGACATAAATTTTTCGACCGTGCGAGCAATGATATAACACGTTTCAAGCGTCGAGCGAACATGAGTCGCTACCTGGCGGGTACTGTACAACTAACTGTAACCATAAATCCTAGGAGAGTACCAAACATGCCGTAATACCAAATTTAGCTACTATGAACTGTCTCCCTTACACCGAACAATGTATATAACAACATCGTTGTTGTTCAAACGCTCAGCGAATCTCAAAAGATCGTAAGTCTGAAAAATGTGAAATATCGACGGGTTATTTGGTTATATAAATTAAAAATATCTAAAAAATTTAAAGCGCAGATAATTAGAGAGTTTAAATTCTCGTTTAAATACATTTTGAATACGTTTAAATACCGTATCATAGATTGGCTTACCTGAAAAGACGATAAAAGAACGAAAATAGTTTTGAAAATGGAACTATTTTGGGGTTTCAACTAAACGTTGACAGTCACCTGAAGTACCGTCGGCTTGGTAGCCTAAGGCAAATATATACGCGAAATTTCGCCGCCTAATCACACAATAATGTTGATCCAACGACAAAACCTCTTCTAAAAAAGGTCATAGGAAAACATATCTGTAAACAGTGTATTCTCGGCATTCTCCGATCATTTATTTGTGGCTTCAAATGCCATTAAAATTTTTCAGCTTCTCATCCGAGGCAATGTCATGATATCCGGATATCCGTTGCCCATCAATAAATGACGAAATACATTTTGAAACGGAGTAAGCAAAACGAATGAAGATTTGCCAAATTAAAATGTAGCTGTAAATATTTCATTTTGCGACTCGTAGCTCATCATGAACTTGAAGGATTTTCGTATAAATTTTCTTATTTGAATCATAATAGTCTACATCTCCCCAAATTAAAATGTAGCGGTAAAAATTTCCTTTTTAACACTCGTAACTCATCACGAACTTGATGGATTTTCGTATAAATTTTCTTATTTGACACAAAGTCACATCTAGCCAAATTAAAATGTAGCTCTAAAAATTTGGTTTTTATCACTCGTAGATCAGAGGATTTTTTCAAAATGGACCCAGCAATTTTCTTTTGGGTGCAGACAATAACGCTGGGTCCAGACTTACAATTTTTGGCTCGAGAATTTCACAAAATTTTACACAGTAAAGAAACGTAATTACGAAACCAATTTGACATTATTACATAATTACAAATATATAAATTATTCGCTGCCTGTCCCAAGCCAGGATAAACGATGAGGGCCATCCGTGAAACCAACAGCAAGAACCTATATACAGATGCAAACACAAACGGCGGAAAGCCTGCGCTTTGTAAATGAATTTATTAGCAGATCGTATGTCTCCAAAGCCGAAACTTAAATGGGTCTAGCAAAATTTGTTTGGGTCCACGTAAAAATATTTGGCTCCAGACCCACCTGAGGCCCCCAAAAAACTTTGCTCGTAACTCATCACGAACTTGATGGGTTTTCCTATTAATTTTCTTATTTGACGCCTAAGTCCACATCACCCCAAATTAAAATGTAGCTGTAAAATTTCGTTTTTGTCACTCCTAACTCATCACGAACTTAATGGATTTTCGTATTAATTTTCTAATTTGACACATAAATCTACATCTAACTGAGCACTCTGCGGGTTTGTATTTTCGCTACTCAAACGAGTCTTTGCTAAAGATTTATTTAACCCTCTGTCATTATGAGCATACTGAAAACTAAAATTTTATACAACACTATTCAGGCGTGTCGGATCAAGGAAGCCTATTAATCTGGCCTTACAGTTTTCCGAAAAGTGAGGGCATGTGTTCATTCTCGAAGAATTTCAAAGAAGGGAACAAAACTTTTATGCTATATATCTGAATATTTTCGGGAACTTGTAACTGTTATACAAGTTTTTCTGGGCTATAAAATTGTGTTTTAGATTTAGAAACAGTGGTAATGTTGAATAAACATTTTGCATGCAGAAAAAATAAGTTTAAAGATACTAAATTTAGAATGTAGTTGAACATGGTGGTTTCTGGCGAGTGGGTGTGACGTACATGGGGAAAATCGCACGAACATGCGGGATATTGAAGGTGGAGGATCCCACACCCTCCCACTGTAAACAGGTCCGTTAATACAGAATGCTAGTTTCGAATGCTACATCAATACATCATCGTTTGTTGATTTTTTCACAACTGACTTGTGGCCATGAGCCAAAATTTAACAATATACCACCAAAAATTTACAAACTAGTAGGTTTATTTACCTGTAAAGAATGGCTAAATACCGACTGCCTGCTGTGAAACTATTACTACTGCCTGGAATAACTTCCGCGCTTCAAAATATGATCCTTCTCAGACCGTAATATGAATGAATTTCTGTTAGGGTACGAATACGTAATTTGGCCACAGAACCATTTTCAAAGTCTAAAATATCAACTTACCGGGTCGGCAAGATATCCTATCAGCGTTAAGATAAAAATAAAACTCGAAAGGAAAACTACCGCTATTACAGTACTTATACGTTAATAGTATTACAGACATTACGAAATTCAATACTCACTGAGCATACTTTGCTATCATTTATCTTTCTCAGAATGTTTCCTAGCATTACTACTGCCACTTGTTGCACCCGGATCAAAGGCTTGGCGGGAATCGTCTTTGTTCGAAGACGACGATGGCATTAAAACGTCGAGAGCTGGCGGCTTAGCGGTCGGATACCGGGGCCAGTTTAAAAAATGATTCGGCGACAAGGAGTTGTTTTCGTGCGGCTGTTGCCCAGGTCTGGAGTTCTGGGCAAGATCTTTAAAAGACGCCAGCAGCGCAGCCTGCTGCTGCCGGGTGGTGGCAGTTGCCGGAGAACCGTCCCGAGTTCTCGAAGACGTAGCGGCTACAGATGAAAAGTCAAAATGTACGGCCTCGGCCGAGGCTGTGCCCGGAGTTGGTGCAGCACCACCTTCTACCGATGGAGTTCGGTGTTGTTGGGCGGCATCGATTGATTGTTGCAACACGACAGGCGTGAGCCATTCCTTGGGCAACGCACGTTGAAGAAACGGAATACAGCCCGAAATATTCGCCAGCCGATTCACCCATGTCGGAATATCATGTCCACAAAGGATCTAATAATACAAAAACAATACTGGAAATATTAGGCATTATATTGAAAAGCATCTAGCTCGCGCAGTATTATAGAAGTGAACAGAGTTTTCACTGAGACGCTGTCACTATCATTCATAACTCAACTTCGAATGGATGAATTTCGACAAATATTTTTTGTTCAATAGCCAAAGTGGTGATGATGTGCCCTTTTCTTGAACGCAAACAGCTCCGACCATATATTCCTGGTCCATTATGGCAAAAACAGGTTTTTAAGGATTTATTGCAAAATATGGACATACGGCTTTAGCAGAACATATCTCCCGACACAGGCTTCACACCAGAATCAGCTTATCGAGATCTACAACTATGGTTATTCACCGGTTGCCCGTATATGGTTCATCTACCCTTTCCCAGAAATAACGATTTTTCAAATTTCGTCGTGGTATTGCTTGTTTTTACCTTACAATGAGTGCACATTATGTTATCAAACGCACTGGGTACGATGGTTTTGCTATTTAGAGTGCAACTTGACTATATTATACCTTTCCTTGGAATTTCCAGGGCTTTTTGGTCGAAGAACCCGATTTTCAAAACGTAGTAGTGTGTTTTTAATCTGTCTGTATATTGCATGCAGAGCATCAAGAATGGTCTATTATATAGGTATTTATTTAGGCTGAATACAATGATTTTGCCATCTAGTGTCCACGGTACATATTTCATGACTTTTCATTTGGTTTAGGGTCAATGAACCCTATTTCCAAAATATAGTCTCTATTCAGTTGTTGGTTACGTATTGCGCACAGGTCATCAAGAATTGTCTATATACGATTTTCGGTAAGCTAAATACTTGATGTGTTGTCAGTTGTTTTCGGTGTGTTTAGGACGACGTGGTTTTAGGGTTTTCAACGGCTTCAGGGTTCATGAGGCTTTGAAATGGTACATTCATCAAATACATCCATTCACAGGTTATTAAACAAATAACTTAAAAATAAAACCACGCTCGTTACGTTTCACCCTCGCTTGTGAGTTACTAATTTTACCACTGCACCAGCAATAAGTAGAAAATCAATGATTAAATAAAATAACGATCCACGATTAAACAGAACGCAAAACAAAGGAATTACGTATTGCGAAAAATTTATCCATAACCCGAAAAACAACCCGGATAGTGCTAATCTGGGTGTATCCCGTTAGTGTTGCAAATATCTAAATATATAGATCCATTCGCGGATAAGCCAGGAGTCTGAGAATAAAAGATGCATTTTTCATACCATTGGCGTCATTTCGTTACTGCGTAGAAAATTTCGTTCCTGAAATAACGGTCACGCTCAAAAACAGATAAACAAGTAACTCTATCGAGATTGCAGACCGTAGTGAAGCATAGGTACTCCTACGCCTTTTGCATGCACAGCCATTGAGCTCTCGATGGCATACATCGATATGCTATATATATGGATATCACACAATACCACACAAGTTAGAACAAAACTAACACCGGTAATAAGTTTCCCATGCCCGAAAACCCCAAAGTGCCAGCTATCAGCCTACCAGGACGTAACAATAAAATTGGGAATTTTGCGTTGATGAAACAAGTGGCCGTCATAACCCCGTACCCATGAAACCATATTTCGCAGAGCAAAATCACCATCGGCAATGAGTTTCCCATGGCCAAAAACCGCCAAGTAAAACTTTTCAGCAGCCCAGAAAGTCAGAACAAATTTTCGAATTTTGTCTCGAGGAACCACGAGGGTGCCATATCTCAAACCCTATGAACCGGAGCTTTAATCGCAAAACTAAAAGAGACATCGGCATTTATCATTTTACTATGAAGCAAAACCAACCAGAAAAAAAATCGAATATTAAGATAAAAATAACCTTGCTTCCGTGAAGCGTACTAAAAATATAAAAACCCTCATTTTGCCATGACGCCGGACCTTGGGACGCCATACCCCTGTACCCATGAAATCATGCGTCGTACAGTAAAACCAATACCAGCAATGAGTTTCTTATGCAGGACACCACCTGAGTGAAACTTTTTAGCCGCCAAGGACGTCAAAACAAATTTTTCGAATTTTGGGTCGACGAACCACGAGGGTGCCATACTTCAAACCCCACAACTCCAAATTTCCAAAACCAGAGCCTTAATCGAAAAACAAAAAAGAGGCATCGGCATTTATCATTTTAGTATGAAATAAAACGAATCGGAGAAAAAAATTCGAATGTTAAGATAAAAATAATCTTGCTTCCTTGAAGGGTACTAAAATGTAGTAAAAAAACCCACATTTTGATCCCTGACAACCAGAACCAGACCCCAAATCAAAAAACGCTCGTGGACGTATACGGTAAATAAAGTAAATGGCGGTTCGAAAATCGGTTAAGTCGTTCCCGACTTATGGCCGATAACACAAACACACAGACGGAGTTTAAAAATAAAATATTCACCCTGAACACACAATCTCCACTACGTTCTGATTAAAGACGGAGTGTTTTGTAGCTAAGATTAGATTAGACTTGAGTTACGGTGTGATAATTTGCACAGGTAGCTAAACTTGTACGTAACGTGTTATACGTACAAGTCACGGTGTCGCAGCAATTACATGAAACCAAATGCTCCAGCTCTGGCTGCCTACCATACTAAAGGATTAAAAAGAAACAATTTTGTTGTTAGTTTTGGTGCCAACGAAAACACCTGGGTGCTCCTAGAAGGTTGGTCTGGGGGAAGCCAAGCATAAAGATTTTATTTTTTAACGGAAATAACTCTCACCCCATAAACCAAGCAACAAACCCACAAAAACAACAATGCGAATAATCGAACAACAAAACAAACTGACTTGAGCAAAGGACGAAGTGAAATGATTACAATTTTTGTTCATGAGGTGATATTTATTGCCTTGATACTCTCGGCCCAGCGTATCGATGATGCGTTCGACGTCGTCGTGGGTAAAATCTGTGTAGCCAAGAGTTATCGATTCTCTGAAGATAAAAAAGGAACGTGCACAGACTGTGTAAATATAATCTAGCACTTTTTTCAAAGAACAAGTATATATATAAATATGAGAAAAATATATAGGTCTTTTAGGAAATTGAAAAGGTTCAAGCCAGAAAGGTTATGAATATGTTAGAGTTAGCAAAAGACGTGTTTCCCTGTATTCGGCTCATCCACACGAAGCCAACACAACGTATTTGACTCCGTCATTTAAAGATTTATAAACTCTGATCCAGTCGTCCTGTCAGCGATTACACCTCAAATCAACCAATTATTATCAAAGGTATATTTCAATTCATTACTCTCCCAAACACGATCTACCATAGCTAAATGTATACGTAGTGTGGCTAACTTTCTGTACGAATTATATGCTACGACAGCTTGTGGCGATTCAGCGGGTCTTTTCACAGTTAAAACTGCGTTGATAACACCTGAATTCCCACTACATTTACACCCATTTTGTCCATTAATAAAGGATATTTTCGTGTCTTGGCCATGAAAAGTGAGCCATAAGCAAACCAAAATGCATATAGCCCGTAATACGATTCGAACATATACAAAAGTTAGCGACAACCGGGTTTTTGCTCCTGTTATCGCTGTACAATTAAATATATTACTAGCATATATTGCTATACATATCTTGTCTTTTCCAAACTGAGCGGTGTTATTCTTCGAACCTACCTGGTCAGTGCCTTTTCAAAAAAATTCGGGCTCCTACTGATCTGGTATCCCACTGAATCAGGAATTTATAAACAATTTCACCGCTTTAACACTTTTAGCATAATTTATAGTAGATTGCGAATTCAGAGTGCTATGTCGGTTTGCTCTTTAAGCCGCAATTGGATATGTCGTACCTGATCTGCCACCATCAGAACAAAAGTAAATCGATAGTGTGTATCTGTCAATTTCTGCCGATGGCGGCAAATGAAGTGAATCGGCTGGGCTTGTGTTGGTATCGAGGAAAAGCTATACCGTGCTATGGCAGCTGTACTAAGATTTACAAATTATAAATTTTATATCAGAATTGATCAAGGTGACTTAAAATTTGTCACCAAAAATGATATAAGTATTGCATTCCAAAATTGGTACCGAGATCTAAAAGACAAGGCCTACAGAAAACAAGGATCCCATTGTTTCAGATGTTTGTCGAACCAAAAGTATTAATCTATCTGCTTAGGATAATGGCCAACACATGATCACAAAACCGAGTTTTTAGAGTGCGGATTTGATTTGTAAAACTCCAAAGTTCAACTGAGCACGTATGTTATCTATAAATAACATGGGTTGTATATGTGCCGGATGAGAGACATAATTGTTAACGAGAGGCGGCATCAGAATACCAATCTTCTCCTCAAGTACGATACTTAACAATCTTCTCCTCAAGTACGATACTCAACAGTCTTCCATTGATCGTCCCAGCTGTCAGATATATCATTTCTTATAAGATATCATGCCCACCGAATAGCGTAGTGGGTCCATTCAGCCGCGAGCGAAAAAGCTACATTCACATAATTCATTTTCGAACAGCTAAACGGGGGCCATTGTTTATAAGGGGTTGATGTATACGTTTGTTTAATAAAAACAGTAAGACAAAAATCTCTGATACTGCTAGTTTTTTTCGGTATCTGCTCGTTTGTTGTACCTGAATTTAAAGTTTTCTCCGAGCTCATCAGCATCACGCGGCGTGATTTGAAATACCCCACTAAATGGGAACGGATGACCACCGTACGCATATTCTGAAAAATAATTGATACAATAAAACATTTGTGTATTCAGGAACCTGTAAATATGAGTTCATGCACCGTATCACCGGCTAGTTTACTGGAATTATCCATACTGTTTGCTATTATGCATATCAAGGATTCACCGGGGAACAGAAATCAGCAGGAACCGGAACCAGAAATGCAATTTTTAAATGAACCCGGACCCTGTATTACTTGTCGAAACGTCTACACATATAGTAAAATAAGTATATAAAAAATCTTGCTTTTCAGAATAACGGGGAAGACTGAGAGGCCCCAATCATGTTCCCATGTGCTTTTCCGCGCGGTTAAACATTAGCTAATTTCTCCCTACTGGCGTAAAACTTTTCTCAACATAAATATTAAGTATTTAAAAAAACTTGGTCACAACAACCATCTCACTATTTATTATATTGTCCTTCTAGCATCAGAGGCTCAAGAAGCTAAAAAATTCTACGCTTATTTTACTGTCTATTCTGCATCCTAAAAAACTTGGTGTTAGTGAAGCCATGCACTGATCGCGCCCGAGCCAATTTTACCGCGTTTTGCTTCGTTGCGAGCTATACGATATATTATTGTTATGTTATGCTGTAGTAGTCCAGGAAATATTGGTATCTCTGGTCCTACAATAAAGTTACTGATGTATTTCTGAATAATATATATAACTAATATAAATTCTGAAATAGAGTTACTCAAGATCCTACTTTCTGAACTATAGGTGTGCTATAGTCCCAAAGTATGATAAAATATATGTTCCGCACGTTTAACAATAAATACAACTACTTACCCAGAATTCCGCTCCTAGTTGTGTTGCAGATATGCTCGTAACCAAAATATAACGATTTGTAAAAGTAAAAGCGCAAAGGGTGATGCTTGAGGCAAAATATATTTACAAGCTTCGTTCGGAACACGTTAGGAAACACGAAAAACTGTAAAAAAGGAGACACTTTTTCAACCCTGCGGTAACGCCAGTGTGATATGTGAAATCATTATATATTAAAACAATACTCTGCACTAATATACTGTTGCGCAACACCTCACTAAGGCCACATTTAGGCCAATAATAAGGGCCAGGGCGATTACAACAATAAAATCCGAGAAAGCGACACTAACCAATTCCATATATTTCAAGTCCTGAATGATAAATTCCAATGCCAATCGGATTCATATATTCGTTGATCCAATACTAAAATAAATTATTTATCTGGCGACATTATCCAAACCAATTAATAATTCTAATCATGCGGTACAAATCAACCTATAATATCAGATAAAATACTGTGCGCACCGGTTTGCGATCCGAGCTGTTCGACATTATAACGCTTTGCGCGAGCATGTCGTGGCTATGGGCACTAGTACGAGGTTCAAAACACTTCCCCATGGCTCTGGCGCTCTTCCAACACTGCGACACTTTGTCTGCTGGCTGCAAGACTTTTTTCATACATTCACCAACGAAACTGCCGCTATCAACAATTGGCGATGTTATCTCAATGGGGCCGGGCCGGTGAGTATACTGATGATTAAAATTTAAATCTCAGCTTATTTAGCCTCAACGAAAACTTTGAATATCCCGATCGATACTATTAATATTTTATCGTAGCCTATTTCGACTTCGTCATCCTGTCGAAACCAAAACAAAAATTGTGGGACTTTGTAGTCGAATGTTGTTCGCAGTGAGGTTGGTGCCAGCACTGTCGCTAGATGGGTTGACGTGAACCACACAGGCCAATCGCAGCGCTCGGACCGCTTAAAGTACCGATTGAGTCGTGTCTACCATGATTTCAATATTTTACTGATTTCTCTGTTTCGGAATACCGAGAATCCCCAAAGACGTAAGTTTTGACAGGCTGTTTAGTACACTTTACAGGGTTTTTTCAAAACAGACCCTGGGTCTAGCTTGGTTCCAACAAATTTTTTTGGGTACAGACCTTAAACTATGGGTCCAGATTTACAATTTTTGGCTGGAGAATTTCTCGAATTTTTACACAATAAAGAAACGTAACTACGAAACGCAATTTTAAATTATTACAAATACATAAATTATTCTCTGCCTGTCCCAAGTGAGGATAAAGGACGAGGGCCATACATGAAGCCAGCAGTAAGCAACTATGTCCACATAGCACGAACGACTAAAAGCCTGCAACTTGTAATAGAATTTATTTGCAAATCCTGTCTCTGAAACCGAAACTGCCCTGGGCCCAGCTTGGGTCCAGCAAAATTTTGTTGGGTCCACTTAAAAAATATTTGGGTCCAGACCCACCTGTGGACCAAAAAACCTAGCTTAGCGCTGTGCAAAAGAATGTCTGCGGAAACACATCACGGTGTTCGAGTCACCGCTTGAAATGTTTTGCTGTGATTATTGTAGTTTGCGAATATACATGGCCTCTCCATCGGTTCAACATAAAATATGCATCCCTCCGGATGCATCTTATTGAAGTATGGAGAGCCATTATTCGCAAACTCATCACACAAAACATCAAGGACTCAAACTACCAGATTTTCAGCAAACATGCACAGCGCTAGCTGTTTTTAGTCAGCAGGGGGCTAAAACCCAAATAGGACCCAACAAAATTGCTGACCCAAGCTGGCCCAGGCAGTTTCAGCAGTTACAAATAAATTCTATTATCAGCTTTTAGTCGTCCGTGCTATGTGGACATAGTTGCTTCCTGCTGGCTTCATGTATGGCCCTGTCCTTTTAGGACAGCAGAGAATTTTTAAATTAAATAGTTACGTTTCTTTGCATTGTAAAAGATACCAGCTATAAATCTGAACCATAGTTTTAAGTATCTACCCAAAAAGTTCCAAAAGTTTAGAGATTCTGTTTTGAAAAAAGTTACTGTAATATACTAAACAGCCTGTCAAAACATTTGGTTCTCGGTATTCCGAAACAGAGAAATCAGTGAATATTGAAATAATGAGCACGACTCAATGCGTACTTAAGCGGTCCGAGCGCTGCGATTTGGCCTGTGGTTCACGTCGAGCAACGACAGTGTCGACCACCAACCTCACTGCCGAAAGCGATTTACGACTACAAAGCCCCACACGAAGTCGAAAAATCGGCTACGATAAAAAATTAGATCGTATCGATCGGGGATATTCAAAGTTTTTCGGAAGTTTCAGCTGAGATTTAATCATCACTTCACCGGCCCGTAATAAGACATCGCCAATAATAGCGGCAGTTCATCATGAATGTATGAAAAGTCTTGCAGCCAGCAGACAAAATGCGCAGTGAAGCGCCAGAGCCATGGGATGTTTTCGTACTGTGTGCCCGTGCCCACGACATGCTCCGCGCAAAGCGTTATAATGTCGGAGGCTCGCGGATCACAAAGTTCAGCTGCGCAGTATTTTTATCTGATATTATAGTTCGATTTGTCGTATGATTAGAATTATTAATTGGTTTGGATAATGTCGCCCAGATAAATAATTTATTTTCATATTCAATTGCAAACGAATATATGAATGCAATTTGCGCATTGGAATTTATCATTTCAGGACTTGAATATATGGAATTGGTTAGTGTCGGCTTCTCAGGATTTTATTGTTGTAATCACCCCTGGGCCTTTATTAAATGTATTCACACCTTAGTGAGGTGTACACCAACAGTATATTAGTGCAGACTGTAATATATAATGATTTTCGCGTCGCGCTCCGCAGGGTTGAAAAAGTGTCCTTTTTTTACAGTTTTTGCGCCGAACGAAGCTTGTAAATATTTACAAGCATCACCCTTTTGCGCTTTTTTACTTTTACAAATCGTTATATTTTGGTTTACGAGCATATCTCAACCTGGAGCAAAAATTCTGGGTAGTTATTGTTAAACGTGCGGAACATACTGTTTATCATACTTTTTTGCAAAGACTATGGCACAGGCCTATAGTTAGGAAGTAGATATTTGAGTAACTCTATTTTCAGAATTTATTAGTTATATATATTATTCGGGATACATCGTGACTTTAGTTGTAGGACCAGAGATCAATATTTCCTGGACTACTACAGCATAAGGCTAACAATAAATTGTGGTATCAGCTCAACAAAAGCAAAACGTAAATTCGGCTCAGGTCGGTGCATAGTTTCACTAACACCAAGTTTTTTCATCCAGAATAGACAGTAAAATAACGTAGAATTTTTCACTTCTTGAGCCTCTGATGTCAAAGGACAATATAATAAATAGTGAGATGGTTGTTGTGACAATTTTGATACTTAATATTTATGTTGAGAAAAGTTTACGCCAGTAGGGAGAAATTAGCTAAGTTTTAACCGCGCGGGAAAATCGGGGGACATGATTGGGGCCGCGTTTGCGCAAGATTTTTTTATGTACTATATCGTAAACGTTTGGAGCAAGTAATAGGGTACAGGGTTGTTAAAAATTCAGTTTTCTGGTTCCGGTTTCCCTACCTGATTTCTGTTCCCCGTGAAATATGCCTTTGATCTCGTTTTTGATCCGCGAACGGTATGAGAAAAATAATTCCATAAATTAGCATGACAATACGGTGCGTGAACTCATATTTACAGGTTCCTGAATACGCAAATGTTTTATTGTATCAATTATTTTTCAGAATATGTACGGGAAAATCATCGTCCCGTTAGTGGGGTTAGGCCCAAGATGGCGCGGTGATGTAGAATAGCTCGGAGAAAACTTGAGTTCAGGTTGCGCGTAAATACAAAAAAAACTAGGTTGTAAAAGATTTTTGTCTTACTGTTTTTATTAGAGGAAATTAATGGCCCCGGTTTAGGCTGTTTTCGAAAATGAATTATGTGAATGTAGCTTTTTCGCTCGCGGCTAAACTCCCGCTACGCTATTTCAGTGGGCATGATATCTTATAAATGATATATCTGACAGCTGGAGACGATCGATGGAAGACTGTTGGGTATCCGTACTTGAGGAGAAGATTGTTCACATTTAATTATTCTGATGCCGCCTCTCGTTAACAGTATGTACTCATCAGTATACAACCCATGTTTATTTATAGATAGCGTACGTGCTCAGTTTGACTACAAAGGTTTTACAAATCGGATCCGCACTCTAAACTCGGTTTTGTGATCAGTGTGTTGGCACAGAATCACTTTTGGTCAACAAACGTCCCTGGAACAATGGTATTTCCAATTGTCGGTACCAATTTTGGAATCAAATATTTTATATCATTTTTGAGTGACAAATTTTAATTCACTTGATCAATTCTGATATAAAATTTATAATTTGTAAAATCTAGTTACGGCTCCATAGCACGTGTTTATTGAGATAGACACAAGCCCAGCCGATTCACTTCATTTGCCGCCATCGGCGGGAGTGACGGGCACTCTGCGATTTTCCCTTTTGTTCTGATGGTAGATAGGGTACGACATATCCAATTGCGGCTTAAAGACAAACCGACGATAGCGCCTAGATCTACTATAAATTATGTAAAAGTTAAAGCGGAAATTGTTTATGAATTCCTGGACAAGTAGATACCCCAGATAAGTAAAGCAAATTTTTTTTGAAAAGGGTAAAGTTGCAGTCAGGTTCGAAGAATAACACCGTCCGCTTGGAAAAGACAAGATATGTATAGCAATATATGCTAGTAATATATTTAATTGTACAGCATGACAGGAGAACCCGGTTGTCGCTAACTTTTGCCTACTATGTTCAAATCATATTACGGGCTACTATGCATTTTCGTTGCTTATGGCTCACTTTTTTAATGGCCCAGAGCACGAAATATCTATTAATGGACAAAAATGTCGGGAAATTCAGGTGTTATGCAAACGTAACTGCTGGAGGACCGATCGCAAATCTGCGTAACCATATGATTCGTTACAGAAAGTTAGCCACACTACATTATACATTTAGCTATGGTAGATCGTGTTTAGAAATAATGAATTGAAATATACCTTTGATAATAATTGGTTGATTTGAGGTGTAATCGGCTGACAGGTGGATCAAGTTTATAAACTCAATGACGGAGTCAAATCTCGTTGTGTTGGGCTCACTGTGGATAACCGAATACAGGGAAACATCTTTTGCTAGTCTGGCCCTTTTCTGGCTTGAACTCTTTTCAATTTCCTAAAAAGACCTATATATTTTCTCATATTTATATATATACTTGTTCTTTGAAAAAAGTGCTAGATTATATTTACACAGTCTGTGCACGTTCCCTTTTTATCTTCAGAGAATCGTGACTCTT
>JASANE010011357.1:0-10172 GCA_030248225.1 Trileptium ribeirensis
GGAGGTTGGACTTCATTGCGACTCAGAGGAGGTGTTCAAGCGATTGGCAGGTGGAACATGTACGGCGCCTTCGGCTCCTATTTGCAGGTGCCTCCGGCCCAGCCAGACAGGGTTACTCTAAATTTGTTGATACAATGAAGCCAAAATTTTGACATGTAATCAATACTTGTTATCGTTCAAAAACATGGCATTGTGATGGAAGCCATGCAATCTCCTGGTTAAATGTAGAATACGCAGAATGTCTTATTCAGAAGATGGTAGTTTGGACTTCGCCACTTGGTGAATCATTGTATTGAATAATTTGGAATACATGCAATCTCCTGGTTAAATGTAGAATACGCAAAATGTTTTATTCAGAAGATGGTAGTTTGGAGTTCGCCACTTGGTGAAACATTGTATTGAATAATTTGGAAGACATTCAATCTCCTGGTTAAATGTAGAATACGCAGAATGTTTTATTCAGAAGATGGTAGTTTGGAGTTCGCCACTTGGTGAAACATTGTATTGAATAATTTCCTAGATGACCAACTTTAAAAGCGAAGGGTTGAGCCTGGAAATTATTGCACATGGAAATTTATTACCACCCACAAATTTTAAAATGGTTGGGAAACTGCTGGGAAATATAGGAAAAATTTTACGCCTCATTTCCGTTTCAAAATGGATGATCTATAAATGCACTAGTTATTTTAACAAAATCAGATTAGAATCTTTGTGGGATCATAATACTGACTGGCAATTGTATGCTTCATTCAGATAATACATAGTTAATGTCGGGTTTCCAAACACAACATTAAATGTTCGCACTTGTTCGTCGTATCGATCCTGCGTCGAAATTTTTAACCATTAAAGTTCAGCACTGTATATTATAGATGCTCAAAATATCCCGCTAAAGCACATAAACTCATTCGGATAACTCAAACTTTGACCCAACCATACTCGGATGATATAAGCTATGTTTATCGACTTTAGGATGGTAACCCAAACTGTGTCGCTGTAATAAACTAAGCTCTGCGATAGATGTGACTGAAAAACATTTTCGTGCCCCCAAACTGACGAATTATTATATGCAACTACTAATAGAGTAACGCCACGTTACTTGTACAAACAAGACTTTGACCCAACCGTGCTCCATTAGGATGACAGAATCTATGTTTACCGACTTCAGGCAGGTAACCCAAACTATGTCGCTGCTAAAATTAACTCTGCGATAAATGTGACCGAAAAACATTTTCGTGCCCTCACAAACACAATTTTTATATGCAACTATTAATAGAGTAACGCCGCGTTACTTGTACAAACAAGACTTTGACCCAACCATGCTCCATTAGAATGACAGAAGCTATGTTTACCGACTTCAGGCAGGTAACCCAAACTATGTCGCTGCTAAAATTAACTCTGCGATAAATGTGACCGAAAAACATTTTCGTGCCCTCACAAACACAATTTTTATATGCAACTATTAATAGAGTAACGCCACGTTACTTGTACAAACAAGACTTTGACCCAACCGTGCTCCATTAGGATGACAGAATCTATGTTTACCGACTTCAGGCAGGTAACCCAAACTATGTCGCTGCTAAAATTAACTCTGCGATAAATGTGACCGAAAAACATTTTCGTGCCCTCACAAACACAATTTTTATATGCAACTATTAATAGAGTAACGCCGCGTTACTTGTACAAACAAGACTTTGACCCAACCATGCTCCATTAGAATGACAGAAGCTATGTTTACCGACTTCAGGCAGGTAACCCAAACTATGTCGCTACTAAAATTAACTCTGCGATAAATGTGACCGAAAAACATTTTCGTGCCCTCACAAACACCATTTTTATATGCAACTATTAATAGAGTAACGCCGCGTTACTTGTACAAACAAGACTTTGACCCAACCATGCTCCATTAGAATGACAGAAGCTATGTTTACCGACTTCAGGCAGGTAACCCAAACTATGTCGCTGCTAAAATTAACTCTGCGATAAATGTGACCGAAAAACATTTTCGTGCCCTCACAAACACAATTTTTATATGCAACTATTAAGAGAGTAACGCCGCGTTACTTGTACAAACAAACTTTGACCCAACCTTGCTCCATTAGTATGACAGAAGCTATGTTTACCGACTTCAGGCAGGTAACCCAAACTATGTCGCTACTAAAATTAACTCTGCGATAAATGTGACCGAAAAACATTTTCGTGCCCTCACAAACACCATTTTTATATGCAACTATTAACAGAGTAACGCCACGTTACTTGTACAAACAAGACTTTGACCCAACCATGCTCCATTAGAATGACAGAAGCTATGTTTACCGACTTCAGGCAGGTAACCCAAACTATGTCGCTACTAAAATTAACTCTGCGATAAATGTGACCGAAAAACATTTTCGTGCCATCACAAACACCATTTTTATATGCAACTATTAACAGAGTAACGCCACGTTACTTGTACAAACAAGACTTTGACCCAACCATGCTCCATTAGAATGACAGAAGCTATGTTTACCGACTTCAGGCAGGTAACCCAAACTATGTCGCTGCTAAAATTAACTCTGCGATAAATGTGACCGAAAAACATTTTCGTGCCCTCACAAACACAATTTTTATATGCAACTATTAATAGAGTAACGCCGCGTTACTTGTACAAACAAGACTTTGACCCAACCATGCTCCATTAGAATGACAGAAGCTATGTTTACCGACTTCAGGCAGGTAACCCAAACTATGTCGCTACTAAAATTAACTCTGCGATAAATGTGACCGAAAAACATTTTCGTGCCCTCACAAACACCATTTTTATATGCAACTATTAACAGAGTAACGCCACGTTACTTGTACAAACAAGACTTTGACCCAACCATGCTCCATTAGAATGACAGAAGCTATGTTTACCGACTTCAGGCAGGTAACCCAAACTATGTCGCTGCTAAATTTAGCTTGGCGATAATAAATGTGACTGAAAAACATTTTCGTTCTTCCAAAATGACCACTTTTTATATACAACTGTTAATAAAGTAACGCCACGTTACTTGTACAAGCAGGAGTTTGACCTAACCATGCTCCATTCCGATGACAGACGCTGTGTTTTTCGACTTCAGGTTGATAGCATACACTGCGTCGCTGCTAAACTAAGCTCGGAGATATATGTGACAGAAAAACATTTTCGTTCTTCCAAAATGACCAATTATTACATGCAACTATTAAGAGAGTAATGCCTCTTTTACTTGTACAAACAGGACTTTGACCCAACCATGCTCCATTCGGATGACAGAATCTAAGTTTTTCGCCTTCAAGCTGGTAGCCGTCGTCGCATTCATATTCCAATGTTGAGCCAGGAAGCCTATCGTCATCGCTAAATGTGACATTACCATTTGGTGGATCATTTATTTTCGGGCATGAAACTAAAACAATCAATGTAGCCACATAAAGATTTCATGAGCAATAATGTATTCAGAAAATGGAATATTAAACGTGAAAATACTAAACGCTGAGACGGTTGGGTTTAGCCTCACTGATAATTGTTGGCTAAACGGAACAAAACGCAGGCAATACTTAGCTAGATACATCGCAACGGATAGCTGATAAAAACGCTTAGTTCATATTCATTCATAGTTGCACTATAAATCGAATAAGACTGTTCATTGAAAACACACTTACGATAAAAGCAACGTTTAGTCTAATTCTGGCCCTGGAAATGATTTACATATTTTTTCGAAACCAAATCTGAAATCGGGATGAGATTAACAGTATCTAACTTTTGTAGAGGCGTCAGATGTTTAGCGAAATATTGAACCGAATAGAAATAAAAATTCCAAAGCCATAAATGATAGTAAAACATGCACAAATTTTGTTCCAAAATAATGTACCCGTAGCGTCAACGACTTACTCTAAAAATATCGATGGCATGGCACGCAGCGTAAAGATATACAGATTGTCAAAACTTCAACACCGCAAGTCAGTTACAAAATTGAGCAACAACAGCGATGCCCATGCTATCTTGACACAAAATTAGTTGATTTTGTCTGTTATTCATTTGCAGTGGCTAGATATTATCTTTAAAGTTGGCTTTTTCAATCATAGATATACAGATATGTCTTGGAAAAATGATCTACAAATAAATGTGTTTACCATTATGCATCATTTACGATAAGATGCGTGCGCCAGGACCAAATTATGTCATACGTCCAACTCAACTAGTTCGTGTGAAATTATAGCTTAGCTGGACTACTATGGTACATTTTGATGGCTTAACTAGTCTGAATGTGACTAGCATGGCGTTTAGCTAAGCTCTACGTGACAAACGGAACGTCCGGCTCGACCGTCAGTTGAGATTTTATTTAGTATTGTGCTTTGTGCAATAGCATTAAATTCTAGTAGCATTTTCACACTAATTGTATGTTATATATTTGTTTTCATATACACACTTAACGTGTTAAGCAGTATACTGCCTTTGGGGCATTATTTAGATAAGTATAGTAAAACATAAGTTCATGGACTAAATAGTGTGGGGCTCTGGCTTAAAAATTATAAAGGCTTTGCTAAGCGTCTGATGAGAAAAACACATTCCGGCTCGACAGTCCATGACAAACGCATTTCCTAGCTAGTTAAAATTTTAATAGTTGGGCTGGATTATCTGCTTGACATAGTAGCTAACTATTTGAACACGTGAATTATCCATGAGCACTCACCTTGCCGTAAATAATGCATTATGTGCCGATGGGTATACGCAGAACATAGAAAAAATATGGTTTTCTGACATTCCGTTCCTGAGCTAAGGTCGGTGGTAAAACTTTGCTGTAGTCGTTGATAGCCCAATGGTATCAAAATCCGCTGAATTCTTAGGTTCACAGGTTAGACAAAGCTTAGGATTTTACATGATAACTCTTAACGCATACATGAATGTTGACACGATTTGACACAGCGCGTCAAATGTAATTTGCCCTGCTGTTTTCTCATACGAGCGCTTACTTCAGCCATGCTACATCAGTACGCGAGCCACCTTAGGCTAGCTCCACTGTTAAAATATGCGGTAAATCGGTTTACTTATAACCTATCTAAAAACGATTACCGCAAAAACGGCATGATTTTAGCCTGAAGTATCGTACCATTTCACCCCTGGTCCCGAAAAGGTGGAGATGTATGCATACCATTATTATTGCAGACGCGCAGACCGCATCGTATAGAAATCAATCTAGCTAAATACCCCGATCGGTTGTGGAATTATTAGAGGTGTAACAAAATTTCAAAGTTTACATAGTTATATAATGTATATACTGGAAGTACAAACTAGTGACCTATTTTTGTTAATTTTTAGTGTGTACCTTAATCACGACAGTACTTATCAGAATCTGTACAAGATTACTAGGTGACACCTACACTTACCTACACCATGACAAAGTATGCGAGTATGTTCATCTTTGAGTTCAGAAGTCTCAGGGTTGAAACTTGTTTTTTCGGAATTAATATTTGCTATTACCTAGGGTAAACCCAATGCTAATAATATTTTCTATTACATGTTGAGTTTTGTGCCATAAACCAAAAACAACAAAGAATCACGGGTCAAAAGTTTCTCAAACTAAGCAGAAGAAATTATACGGGTCAAAAGTCACCAGTCAGACGGGTGACGGGTTACTGAACATCGACACGTTTTCAGCGCTGGTACAAGACACCATCGATGTGGTTTATATGTAGTTATATTGTACAACAAAGAATCACGGGTCAAAAGTTTCTCAAACTGAGCAGAAGAAATTATACGGGTCAAAAGTCACGGGTCAGACGGGTGACGGGTTACTGAACATTGACACGTTTTCAGCGCTGGTACAAGACACCATCGATGTGGTTTATATGTAGTTATATTGTACAACAAAGAATCACGGGTCAAAAGTATCTCAAACTGAGCAGAAGAAATTATACGGGTCAAAAGTCACCGGTCAGACGGTGACGGGTTACTGAACATTGACACGTTTTCAGCGCTGGTACAAGACACCATCGATGTGGTTTATATGTCGATATATTGTACAACAAAGCATCACGGGTCAAAAGTTTCTCAAACTGAGCAGAAGAAATTATACGGGTCAAAAGTCACTGGTCAGACGGTGACGGGTTACTGAACATTGACACGTTTTCAGCGCTGGTACAAGACACCATCGATTTGGTTTATATCTAGTTATATTGTATTTTAATAATGATGACCGTAACAACCACATAAAAGTAGTAACACTATGGTGTACCTGGCACCGTACGACCACTGCAAAAAATTTTGATGCACTCTGCATTATGCTATTGCCGACGCTACTGTAGACATACCGTCTAAAATACCGTCAGAAAAACTATTGTGTCAAAGACACCATATCATTAATATATGACAAAGACGCCATGGGTGGACAAAACTTTCACATGAGGAGCGTTTGTAACGTAAACGGCATATAATCTACAACATGAGTTCTTCTCACGAAAGTTGCACTCAAAGCTGAGCAACCGTTTTGGTAAATATAAAACTAATTTATCGTAACTATGTCTATTCCCACAAATTGTTTACTGACAGAATGTATTGTACAAGCCGAACTGCATGCTGAATATTAGCAAATCTCTCGTAACTTGTGTTATATATGCTGTTTATGTGTATTCAAACCTAAATTCCACGGAAAGGATTGAATGAACCTTTTTGTTGTGCAGACATCGAGATATCTCACTATACCACTCAGTGTAACACTGCTAAGGTTAATGGTTTCAAACGTTGGGGACATTATAACGTGAACTCTGCTTTGGTCATATGCTGCTTTTCGGAAACAGGAAGGTGTTGCCATTTTCCAAATTTCATTAAAATTGTTATCCATTCATTGAATAGACAGCAATCAAACAGTGCCCGAACGTAGCCATACATATTCTAGTTGAGCTCTGGAGTCAACACTGCTTCGGGCCGCCATTAAGATTTTTCATTACATGGTAACTTCTAACTTCTGCGTGAATTATAAACCAAATCCTATGTAAAATTACATGTTTTTGATCATGTTTGAGTTAATAGTTAAATTTACTGTTGCTCAAAGCGCATGCTATTCGCACAATGCTCCCTAAACAGATAAATCAAGTTTAAAAGATCAATCGATATTCTATATAATTATATTATTTTCGTAGCTCAAGCCCATGAAGCGTTGGATTGTCGAATCACCATTTTAATGATTATTCACAATTCTGTCGTTTCCTACTAATCATAAAGAGTGTCTCTAATGCGAACTGGACTTATGCACTGAAATCTGTTATACGCCATTAGTTATATGTGATACGTTAGAGATGGATAATCTATATATGTGATACGTTAGAGATATATGATCTATAAAATATATAACTTATGACTTATGACTTATTAAAATAACTTATTGGCTATATAACCTCATAATTAATGAACTATAAGTGATATGTTACCTGGTTCACAAATGGGCGGCTCAATGCTCCATGTACCGTCGCTTTGACAAAAACCCCGATCTGTGCCATTTATAATGTAACCGCTGTCGCAGTTATATTTGACTACCGTACCGACTTTAAGAATCGGACTATTATATTCGAACGAACCATTCTCTGTACCGTTCACTTCCGGACATACCTCTGAAAAAGTTTATAAGTCAATCACGGTCAATAAGTACAGATGAATAATCGTCAATAGTAACACAAGAACATGTCACAGGATAAACGGTGAGATAAAATATGTTGTAGTATATATCATAGATGTACCGTCAATGTATGAACCAACCTTGTTTTTGTGTTGCAAAAGCAGTGTTTTTGTTTAAAATTTTTGGTGAATTTGAAAGCGTGAACACTGTTCAAAAAACTTTCTAATGTATTATTTTAGCCAACCACAGACACAAAGAATACAACTTGAATTTTTTCAGCTCAAAATTTGAAGGAAACTCAAACTATAAACCACGATGAATATTTTTTCATTTTCTCCATCGCATGGTCAAATTAATTATGATTTAATTTTGAGCTAAATATTTTAGCAAATAGTTTCGACGTGTAAATACGCCTAATAATGCGGGATTCGCGTTATAATGTCCCCAACAGTTGGAACTTTTGTCCCCCTGTAGTGTAGACTATACCGTAAAGACGGTGACAGTGACACCCACACCATATAACAAAATATGAGGGTGCCGGGCACACCCCTAGATACCTCATTTTGGCAATGTAGTATTTTGGTGTTTTATGCTTGCCAATACGGTGTTTCTAGGGTATCCTGTAGGCCCTATGTAAAATGACCCCACGGGGTGGCGGAAACCCTCAGCAAAACGAAAAAGCAACGACGGCTCATTGACACCGTCTGAAATAAGCCAAACTATTAGCTAGCTTTGTTTGAAATTTATTTGAAACTTTATTTAATAACACAGGGGTGTCTAAGACACCCTGTAATCTAGGGTGTGCCTGCCACTGTGTGGGGTACATAAGTTCCAAGTGGTGGGGACATTATAACCTGAATCCCGCATAATATTGGTTTTAGCGTTTCCACACGTCATTGTCTCGCCAAATCCCAGGAGTAAGCTGTTATTTTTCAATGCATATAACATTACACTGTTCAGCTTATTTACATATGATAGATTAGGCTAACCCCTAAGTCTTACATCTCAGCCTGAGCTTAAGCCTATACACAAAGGTATAAAATATAATAAATGCTTTTACTTATGCACTGCGGTCTAGTTTCAGACCATTCTCCATCGTTTTTACATGTACGAAGATTGTCGCCAACCAATTCATGATCAACGTTACACTGATACAATGCGGTTGTACCGACAAACAAATCGCCGTCACTATAAGTAATGTCTCCATTGTCGATGCTTTCTTGAGCACAAGTTTCTAAAACCAAAAAAAATATTAATATTATTTCTATGATCCCTGTTAAATCGATGTAAAATTAAAAAAAACTGGGTATTCCCTAATATACCCAAGCGTAATCCTAAGCCTCAGCATTAATTATCAGGCTTATGATTTGACTCAGCATAAAGTTTTGCGTAAGCTGGCCAAGAGTAATTCTAAGCCTTAGAATTAAGATCAGACTTACGCTTAGGCTCAGAATAGCATTTCGCTTAACCTTAGCCCAGCGTAATCGTAAGAGTCAGGTTTAAGATCAGACTTATGGTTTGGAACAACATAGACTTTCGCTTAATCTTAGCCAAGCGTAATCCTTAGCTGTAGGCTTAACATCAGACTTATGATTAGGCGCAGCTTGGCCCTATTCTTAAGCTGACAGATTGTAGGACGGAGCCAAACATTTAAACAGTAATAGGCTTTAATTTACAACAATTTACACTGTCACGCCAGGATTATTTTAATAAGATTGGAATTCACAAAAGAAAGGTGGCTACAATTTTAACCATTGCAGCATGGCAAACGTGTGTTGAGCGATTTCTACGCGCGACTGTGACATGTAAAAGCGAGTGCGACAGCGCAAGATTAATAGAGTAAAAACAAAACAGTGGGTACAAATTTTGTACAAGACACCGGTTATATGCTGTTCCTGAATTGTAGTATAGCTAACCACAGTTAACCTTGCGTTCAAACATTTCACCGTACATACATTTTAACCCAATTGCATTCAGTGAAATTATAATATAACGAGGTATAATTATCAATGTATGCAATTCGGGCATCGTCAACTGGATTGTCTTTCATCGTGGTCATCGTGTGAATATTGCTTGGAACAATAACAACATATTTCTAAGTCTTTGTGTCAGGATTGTCCAAGGTTACAAACAATAGTTAAGTTAGCACCGTTGGTTTAGTAACTGCTAGCGATTGATCAGGAACGTCAAAGTGCATCAAATTCACATTAGCTCAACTTCCGCACACATTATCGGTAGGAAAATTTTCAGAATCAGACATTATCAGAATTGATCACGAATATTTTAATGTTTCAGTACTGCGATTACGAACGGAAACTGGCTCGCTGTACCATGGTGATAGCAACGGCATAAAAGGAATTGCCTGGATTGTGGGTAAGACTACTTTACTTTTTCTTTGTCTTTCCGGCAAAAGAATTTTCCGTGTTACAAATTGTATTACATCATGAAATATCATTATCAGAATTGATCACGAATATTTTAATGTTTCAGTACCGCGATTACGAACGGAAACTGGCTCGCGTGCATGGTACAGCGAGCCAGAGCAATACGTAACTGAACGAAGTA
>JASANE010011358.1:0-32011 GCA_030248225.1 Trileptium ribeirensis
TAATTGTTCGTCAAGTCGGCGTACCCGTCCATCGCTAGCTTCCCGTATAAAATTAAGCAAGTTCTCTTGTCCCATGCACGCGTCCGAGTCCTCACTAATTATGCTTACAGCTTCCTCCGAATTACCCGGGGACATACATGGTCTCCCTTCGACGGATTCCTCAGTGGTTGTACTTACTTCGTTTGGGTTACCCGAATTACCCGAGGGCATACTAGGCGCCTCTTCGACGGGTCCCAGTATATCGCTAGAGATGTCGGCTAACGTATCGGTGGAGCCACCTAAATTACCCAGGCGCATACAATGCGTCCCTTCGATAGGGTCCCCACTGACGCTCTCGACCAATGGATCCGAACTCAGCTGATTCACACTCCCTGCAGCGATACTGCCACTATCGCTGCTTTCGCCTAGATCTCTTCCTCCGGCAGCACCATCTCTTTCCTCAGAACGGATAGACAATTGACTGGCTCGCAGGCTTAAATCAATGCCGTCATCTGATGGTGCACGCGGTAGTTCGTTGTTGTGTCCGCGACGCACTTCCCACACCCCTTCACTATGCCACTCTCGTGCGTCTGGGCTGGGCTCTCGTTCGCGTCGGTAAGAGTCGGCGTTCGGATCCACCCAATTGGCCCAGAATTTCTCATCATCCAGCATACGTTCCTCATCCATCTCACTATCACTGCACTCATCATACCTATCATCGGGCTCATCTGGCGCAACAATCACGCCGTATTCAAGCTCATCCTCTAGTTCATTTCCGTCATTAACACATTCCTGTGGGGTACCCCTACTTAGATTACATATTTTCGCTTCGCTAACGTAGTTCGCATCGCTCGCCGCGGATCCGCTTCGTTCAAAAAGGAGTTCACCCGACTCCTTCGATTCATCCGGTTCAACAAATTCAACACACTCAGCGCCATCCTTCACGCTGACTTCAACACAAGATTCATTGAAAAAACTTAGCTCGTTGCAAGTAACGTCGCTGCGCGCTTCAACGACGGTGGGCGCGACGGAAGCCTCACAATGCGATGGACAGTCTTTGTTCGCCACCCTGCCATCTACATCCCCGTACCTGGGCAGACCCCGGGCAATGCTTTCAGCCCCAACGATCATACCCGCTTCATTGGCGCAATCGGCCGCGAACCCGTCGCTACCTCCGCGTGGGTACGGGTGACAAGGGCGGCCCCGGTCAGCATCAAGGAAGGACCCAATGACCGCGGAACCCCTTGCCAATGAGGTCGGGAAAGTCACCTCAAGTCCATCAGTAGCATACTTCGCCGGCTCGAAGTAGCATTCAATTACATCAACATCACTTCCATTATCATCTTCCAACAATTCACTAAGGCTACAAGCGCGACCTAACTTAGGCAAGTCAATACACTCATACGACACACAATTCTCATCAGCACACAAGGGACGACCCGCGCGGCGGTCCGGCCCACATACTACATCATACGACCTATAATTTAGAACGGGACTAGGGCCAGGCGGCCCTGATGAGACGTCTTCATCGTCCAACCTAGCCTCCCTCGTCCCTGGTCGTTCGTCGACCTCTAAAAACTCCATGGGTGCCTCACACGGCGACCCGAATAAGTCCAATTCTTCTTGAGCCATATCAACATCATCGGCTTCCCTGCCGGAATCATCAACACCAACACTCTCAACACACGGATGGCCAGCCACAGAGTAGGAAAATAATAATAATGGCTCATCAACAACTACAACATCATCTTCACTCACAATCTCTGCAGTCATCTCCAAAGAGCTGGGTGTCCCGGAATTCCCCCTTGAGGTGATTCCCTGGGGAGTACCGGTTATAAAATCAACGTTTCCTCTAAAATCACTCAACCTATAATTTTGAACACAACCATCTTCCATTTCTTCGCAAATCTCCATACTACCATTACTATCTTTCACTGCGGTTAAAGTTCGTTCGTTCGTTCCGAGCCCTCGCAGGGCCGGATAGTTCGATTGATCGATCCTTCGCTCGCCTCGCTGCTTGCCATTTACTTCGCTCGCGGACATATATACACGTGGATCAACACCCGCGCTGGGTGCGTCCACACACGACATAGACAATCCCTCTCCCACGTATCCCTCTTTTTGGTGTTTTGTATTTTCTTTGCTATATACAGTGCTAGCAAGCTCAATTCCGTATTGTTCGTCGTCCAAGTCCCTAGGGCACAATTCCATAACTCCGGGGCTGTCCATACCTTGAACTAGATCACGACTCCGTGGGAGACGCGCGGCATCAGCCCACGAAGTGGACGTGATCACGTTCAGGTGTCTCTCAACAAGTCCTTCCATGGTCTCGAAGTCGTCCATGTCATCATGTCTGTTTATCAAGTATCCGTCGTCGTCGTACAATGGTTCGTCAGTAGTCGCGATAGCGTTCACCCGTCCAGTCGGTTCACTATGCCCTAATTTACCTTGAATCATACCCAGTTCGCGGCTGAGTACCTCTAATCGATGAGTGGTAGCTGGGCTTGGTTCTCTATTTCCATTACCTTGCGATGCGCTACAATTTAACTGGTATCGCCGACGCGGTACAGCGCCGCTGTTCCGGTTGTTGTCGTCCCGTGAATAAAATCGACCAGTCTGCGGCTGCTGGGACCCCATGCCTCGATTAGGTGGGGGTCGTTCGCTTTGGGCCCGTTGATATCCGTAGGCCTGCGCCGGTCGGTTGTTATAGTTATCATTTCCGCGAGTATTATTAGCAAATCCCGGCGGTGGTCGACCATATTGCGGTCCCGCTTGATTCGGGCCACTAGGTCGCATTCCTGCATTGGGTGGATTGTTCCACCCGGAATTATTCCGATATCCGTTTCCGTCTTCGGCTCGCCGAAACTGGGGCGGTGGGCCTCCTCGGCCCGCATTATAGTTATCGTTTCGTGGGTATGCACCCACACCATTTCTTAGTCCTGGCTGCCCTGGCTCTGGGCGCGCGGCTCCAGATGCGTATGCTGCGGCTGACTCGACATTGCGCGGCGCACCATTCACGGCAGCAGGCGGGTAACGCACGTTATACGGGCATTCGCGCATAACGTGTCCTGGTTCTCCACAGCGATAGCAGGTAATATGCGGTATCGGCCAACACGGAGGCGCGGCAGGGGAGCCGGGCACAAACGGCGGCGCGAGAGCGTTAAGTTGACGCGGGTTCTCGACCCTCTTATCAATTACATCCAGCAACCGGCTTATTGTATCGCTGTTATTATTGTTCGCCTTGCGATGTTCCTCCATCATGTTTTGAAGCTGTGTGATCAGGCCTTCACCTCCTTCCTCAAGTAAAGAATTTACAGTTTTAGCGCTAGGCTTACTAGCGACGGGCGCGTCTGGCTCAGGGCACGCGGCGCTAGCGTCCTCGTAGCGTTTAGCAACACCCACGGTATCCCGAAAGGTCTCACACTCATGTATCTGGTTGAGGACCTGCCTACGCACCTCAGGTCGTAAGCCTCTTTGGAAAAGCATGCGAAGCATCGTGTCCCTTTGCTCATCTTCCATGTCAGGAAAAGCGCGATCACACAACTTCTGTAATTCTAGACCGTCCATTGCCACTGGCTCATTTGCTCCCTGTTGTCGTGTGCACAGTCCTGACAATGATTTCTCAGGACGGCGGGACGACGAGAATAAAAAGCGTAAGTTGGCGACCAACCCTAGAAAGCTTTGGCGTTTTCCCGGTGGAAGGCCCTCAAAAGCCTCCCTTGCCGGTCCACGCAAAAGAGCTGGCACGCCAATTAATTTTCGACGGTCATCATAACCATTGGCGTTGGCGAGACGATTGTACATTCGAACCCAATCCTCGAAGTCCTGGCCTCCAGGTTTCCCATCAAAGGTTGGCATGTCATTTAGTGGGATCATAGGAGGACCAGCTGGTTGGGTAGTCAGGTGGTGCAGGATAGCGTTCGCAGTACTTGTATCCAATCCAGGTGACTCGGATGATTCTCCCCGACGCGATTGTCCGGGAGGTCGGGGTGGAGGCGTGAGCGGTCGCTCGCCAGTGCCCTGGCACGTAAGTCGTCCTCCATATGTCCGTCAGTCAAACCGAAAAAGTCATTGCTTTCCGGATCCTGATTAACGAGAGAATCCATTAGTACGATCGTTAACACGGGTTCACAAATATGTTAGTTAACCGAGTTTAGAATGGTAGCCGGCAATGATTGCTACGCCAAGGTCCTGTTATCAATCTTCCTCAGCCTCCCTTGTTACCAGTAGGATAGCACAGGAGTATGAACAAAACAATGCCTCTCTAGTAACACAGAACGAAGGCTGAGAATCATAGAAACTCTAGACGCCATGACTATTTCGACTAGTACAACGACCTGTGGTCTCCCTTCCAATACTAGGCTAACTCAGCAGTCCCAGCCGGCAAAATAATACTCCGAGCAAACAATTTAACGAGTTCGCGAGCCGTTCCAAATAAGACAGGTAGGTGACCGCGAAACACACACCCCAGCACACCTTACGTTAATAACAAAATAAAGCTATAGTTAGAAAATGATAGCAACGAATCAAAGATTATATTAACACACAATAATGTCAAAAGTAATCAAGGAGTAAAGTAAAATAATGATAGATTTACAATGTCCAAATATCTTCCACGTGCTTCGTCCAACGAGCAATAACCGTGCACCGAGGCGTCAGCAAATCGTTCTCCAGCAGAATAGCTCCCGTAAGGCGATCCGCGAAACACCGCTAAGCGTTAGCAAAATGCGATACTGGCGGCGATAGTGTCACGTTAACGAAATTGGGATCGATATTGGCGGCCGTCGATATTATAATAGATGAGCACAGCAAAGTAAGCAACGTCCAACAGTTAATATTTGGTCCGTCCCAGTCAGTTATTAGGATACCAAGTTGGAGGCGAGATTAACGGCAGTAATCCGAGGTGACCGTTGAATAGACGGCGAGAGTGTTAAGGCAGCCAAAAAGGTAATATCGTCACGAACGGAATGATTCAGGCCGCAAGCGATGGTAAGCAAATCCCGACAACACGTCGATCGATAAATTAGTATAGAGTGATAATAAATTAAGAATGATTAGTTAGTTAGAGCAAAACGTACACAAGCAATTCCTGAAATAGTGCCCGCCGGTCTAATAACTATAGCAACAGCACGCACAACGGGATCGCGGACGGCTAGGACGATTGGCAAAGAGTCTGATGGAGTCTGTGAGGCACGCCAGATTCAAAGTAACACAAGCGTTGACACAAGAACAAGGGCACAAAAATAAAGTAACGAAGCAAGGATTTAAACGTGAACACAAATAGCGGGGTATAAATAAGCATATTTCACAAATACCAAAGTAACTAACTTGCGAGAGGTCCGTAGTAGCAAATAAAGTTGATTCCGAAGAAGTGAATGTGTGGGAGCTATGGACTCGTTTCATGAGTAACCGACGCCCGTGAGATCACCGACAATTGTCGAACCTTAACTAAAGGAAAGCGGGCTCACGGCGTAAGGATTAGCCGAAAGTTTTAAACTCGCATCGTGGGGTCGAACAAAGTAATAGACGCCTCACGCGTGGCCCCCAACGATGTAATAACGGTGACGCTGCTGCATGATGCAACTTCCTAACACCATGCCCACACGACCCCGGCTATCATAACCTCAAGGGTGGACCCTAAGTTTTACAATTTAGCCACTTTCCTTGGTCAGACCCAAGAAGTTACGGAGCTTAGCAGGCCGCAGGCGCGCTTCACGGGGTGTGTTTGGACCCCGCCCGATTGGTTGCGCACGTGTCTAGTAGCTGGGTATGATCACTGAGGTCCCCCAGGGAGGTATACACCGAAACCTGCTCACAGGTCATAATGTCAAACCGATGTTCCCTGTCCTAGTCTAACGGAAGTTGTTTTGTCTAGCGTAATTTAATGTAAAACGCGTGATAATTTGGGTTTGTTAGGAAAAATTTGAGTTCCACTGAGTTTATTCTCGGTTGAACACTTTATTCGTTGTAGCCTATGTGGCCCCCACAGGGTTCCGACAAACCCTGAAATGTTTAACGTCGGGCGATCTGTTTTGTAGCGGGGTAAGTTAACTGTGTTAATGTCTAGTGATAGGGTTTTCCTAATAAAATTTGTCTTTTGCTTGAGAGGGACTGTTAAGCCAGTGAGTTTGACAAGTAATTTGGTGGACCACTCTCGCTGTAATTCCGTATCACTTGTGAACCACGTTATTTTACTGAATGTTCGTAAACTCAATAATCGGATCACCACGATTTCGAAGTAAATCTTGGGGAGCGAGCGCCTAGTAGATTTGGTCGTGAGGGGGTGTAGAGGACTCGCGCGGTCGGTAGTTGATCCTTAAGTGAAGCTGGCGATAACCGTTTTACTAGGGAACAAATTGGACACTGGCCAAACCGTGCAAAAATTGTATAAAAATTGCTCCTTTCGGAGTGCCAATACCTTATGCTCACGCTGAAGTCACTTAGAATTTGTTTAGTCTTTTATGTTCCCCCAAATTTGCTTAGCTCAGACTGATAAACGAAGTTTTGGGGGCTTCCTAAAGCCCGACAGAGGCTAGTCCTCTGTCCCTAACTGCGAAATCAGTCCGAGCTCAAGCAGCGGCATGAGCATCGAACAGTCCACTAAGCTGAAAATTTGTAAACCATAACTGTGACTAAAGACAAGCAAGTAAGTCCCTATAGTTTCATTGTTAAATTTTACCGTGGTCAGCTGAGGGAAAATTCGACAGCCCTAACTCAAGAGTAATAAGTCACGTAAAAGCGCGTGGACAAGAAGCGTCCATTTTGATTTGGCTTACCTATGACCACGGGGAATCAGAACTACTTCGACTGGTGTATTCACAAAACAGCTACCCCCGTGCAATCGCTCAAACTGCCCAAACGGAACTCGACCCGAGGAGGTTTGTCAAGAAACTTGTAAATATGTAGCAAGTCGGAGTGGAACTTGCGACGTCCGACGACGGGCGTCGGGTCCACCTACAGGGTGTAAAATCGTGCCACAGATCCCTAGAATATCTCAGGAAATCCTCCAGCGATTTGCGATGTTTCGAGCTCGCTCGGAAGCCCTGAAAATTCTCTACCGAAAAGTGCTCGGGGCATTTTCGGTAAATCTGAACCGTGGGACGGTTACGGGCCGATAAACAGGCCCGAGGTCCGTTATTTCCGAAGAATCGGAAACTACCGTAACCCACTGATTTCGGCTTATTATTTTTTTGTGACCATTAGGCTATAGTTTGTTCGAACCAGGTAAAACTGATAGTCTTCTCAAAATTGTCAAAGGCCTCCTATTCCCAGACGGTCTAAATTTTGAAGTTTCAACAAGGGGATGGGGCTACGTAGTCGAATTCCGTTCAGGTCTCCTGTCTTGACCAGTTAAAGTTTCTATTACGTTCCTTGCCGTTCTGAATTGAACCAACTAGCCGGAATCGATTTCCTCTGGGCTCGCTTGAGCACTGTCCAGGCAAATACAAATCATGCAATGGCAAAGGTTATATCAATGACAAAACATAGTAAAGGCAAAATGTGTGCACAATATAATAATAACAATACGCAACGCAATCATCGGTCACCATGGCACCATGCGACGCATGAAGACTTTGTTCCCTTAAACCTTGTCTGGTCCGATTTGATTTACATTTAATCACTTTCACCGTCGAAATCATGTGAAAGACACGTAACGGGCCTGTTACATAAACAAACCATTACTCTTCCAAATAATTCTCCGTATAGGTAACCATAAAAATTGACAATCACGCGGTAGTTTCGCCACGGACGAGGTTTGAATCCTAGGCTAAGGAGGGAGTGCACATTTTCTCGGGGATACAATGTTTCAATAGCGCAAAACTGAAAGTATTTGTTTATTTTTCGGAGCTATTAAACACGGTTTGTGCCAAAAAGAGCAAAAAATTTAATCGCTGCTTCCGGGAGTTGTAACTAATAACTCGCAAGGAGGGTGATTTCATTTTTACACCGAACGTGGTTTCATTTTTACGTTATTTTGTTTAATCCAATGGAAAAGGCTGTGTTTGATAAATATACCTTCATAAAACCTCTTGAACCCTGGCGCCATTGAAAACCCTAAAACCTCATCGACCCTAAAGCCATCCAAAACAGATGACAACGCATCAAAAATTTTTTGTGCTGGTCTCGAGATAACCATACCCTAGTATTCAGCCTACGTGAAAACCTGTATGTGCAATAGGTGACCTGTACGCATTACATAACCAAAGAATTTACTGAAGACAGACAATATTCTAAAAAGCGAGTTTATTGACACGAAACGAATCGAAAAAGCATAAAATATGCACTCTGGACTATATATAACCAATCATTGAATTCAGCATGCCGAAAAACCTCTACGATAGACTATTTTTGAACCAAACTACTGTAATCATACTATTTTGTGGAAACCGGGTTGACTCTAAACCCAAAGAAAATGTCCGAACAGAGATTAAGAAACTCGTGCTGGACTGTACATAACCATCCCATCGTATTCAGCCTACCAGAAAACCTTTTGATGATCTGTACGCAATACGTAACCTTTGAAGAGAGACTATATTCTGGAAATAAGGCTCATTAACCCTAAACCCACTGAAAAGGCTTGAAATATGCACGCTGGACTGAAGATAACTAAATCATTGTATTCAACTTTCAGAAAAACATAATATATACCATTCTTGACTCCTTGCACGAATGCATACACAAACAAATGAAAAGGGACTAAATTTCGAAAACCGGGTTCGTCGACCTTAAAACCCCATGAATAGTTAAATTAGGCTTTAGATAGAAAAACCATCGTATCCAGTAGCCATGTAGTTGATAACCTAATAGGCACTCACTGTAAGGAGTGATCCGGAAGTGGTTCCACAAAAAACTGAGGTCAGCAAAGCTGTAGATAAAGATGAGCTAAATCGGTATCTCGAGATGTAGGCTATGAGAGACTGGTACCCGTATTGCCAGTTTAACAAAGAACCCTTAAAAATGTGGTTTTGATATTTTGATCCGGAAATGCGGTTCAAGCAGCTCGCGTTCAACTAAAGGGCAACTAAGCTCGTCAGTTGCTCACTATAGAATAAAAAAATTGACCTATATCAATCCATCCGAAGACGACTTATGAATGGCAGAAACAGACAATAAAAATTTCACGATTTTCCCCCTACCGCCCTCAGTGGAAACTCCGCTCATACGGTTTAACAACTTACTAAAGGAGAGGGTGGTACAAAATTATTATCGCACAAAAATTATGTTTGTGTCATGTTTACCATATTTGTCTATTAACCAATATTGGTGCCAAAACGTAAAAAATACAACAATCTTCGGTGTAATTCATCCATGTCTTTCTCCACTTTCTGACAACTCCTATTAAAGGCGCCATTATTCCCGCCATCAGGCAGAGAAAAGGGTTGTCTTCTGTACCACAATAGCAAATCGTTATGCCAGAAAATGTAGCATTGAATGCTCCTCGTACCAAATAACATGGGAAGCTACTCCAAACTTCCAAAATGACCCCACCGAGCAAAACATGTTTGCAGAAGATGACACTTACAACGCACTCCGACCTCTGGAGTTATAATTATAGCTTGATAGGAGTAAAGGTGCATCACCACCGTATTATGCGTCTCACAATGCCGTTAAATGAAACGAAGTGACCGGAAGTCCACTGAACGTGCTGGGGAGAAAATCATGAAAAATTTCTTTTCTTGTCTGTCAATGTAAATTCATAACTCACCTTACTGCTGCAGAGATATAATTATGGTTGGAGAAGAGTTAAGGAGAACCACCACCATCGCATTCTGCGTGTCGCAAAAGCAATAAATGAAATGGAGTTAGCTGAATTCCCACTGAAGGCACTATGGAAAATCGTGAAAATTTCTTTTCTGTCCATGTGAGTTTATAACTCACCTTACTGCTGCAGGATATAATTATGGTTGGATAAGAGTTAAGGAAAACCACCACCATCGTATTTTGTGCGTCACAAAGCAATAGATGAAATGGAGTTTAACGCAGGCAGTTTAACGCACCGACCCCATATTCCCGGTCAAAATGGTAGTTTGGTAATTTGGAATAATTTGTAATACATGGTAATTTGAAAGGGTTCTTTGTCACACATTTCCAAGACATAGTGTCTTTATGTGTTTGGTTATATACCACTTATTAAGCAGGCCGTTCTTAGTGGTGCAATATAAATGCAGGGCATGCCATGCTGCCCAGGTTATTCAGATGATATTGCAATCGGTTAGACGATGAGTTCTCAGTATATACAAATTATCACGATAGAAACAACACAATTTCTATAAAACTAATAATGATACCTTCGAAATAACGCTTGGCGTTCGACACAAAGCTGCTGCTTCGGGAGATCCCATTTTGATAAGACCACCGCCAGAACCAAGAGACGAAATTGTTTGCCCAGAAAATTTGAACTCTGGAAAAATACGAATATTAAAAGCATTTAAGCTCCTGATATGGCTGAGTAACGTCTCTATTTCATAGTGGTGTAGTGACATAAATAAACAGGTATTAGAATATTACATACTACAAACTTGCTGAATATATATGAGTAATTATTACGATCACAAAAATAATTGCTTCCACGTATTCCTACCGTGTGTTATATACATAAAACTCGATCAGTTTATTCGACGTCTTACCGCTTGTAAAAATTTATCAATTTAATAAATCTGCATGTGTTGTTAAAAATTAAAATTTAATGAAAACTTTAACAAACACCAAGATGTACCGAGCAACGATAATAAAAGTAGCATAATTTCTCACACGTTAGATGTCTAATCATTTTAAATATTACACTTAGATAATGTAAAAATTTAAGAGACCTCTAAGATTTAACTACGGACGTACGTACCCAATGAACCTTTCGCTGACAGCTTTTCAGTGCCATTTTGTATGCCACCAGTTTTTGGAGTAGTAAGACTGGGTGCGTTCTTTTGTTCATGTGTTCCAATACCACTATCGTTTTCAAATTCCAAGGTGGTTGAATTAGATTTATTTCTGCAAAAGTACAATAACCCGTTCACCAATGTATCCAAAAAATACCCTAACGAAGCAGGTTCCATATGGTACAGAACTGTATGGCGATACAACACAACACGTTGAACTACACGTCTTTATCGGTCAATTTCTGGAAGCATATTATGATGCACGGAAGATCTTGCATGTCCACAGCACTCCGAAAAGTGGGGGGCATGTTCATTCTCGGAAGAAAATTATAAGTGGGGGAGATAAATTTTGCTTAAAAATACTAAATATTCCCATATTTTCGCACAGTTTTACTACCGTGAAAGTATTTTCAAGCTAAAAACCATATTTTAGCATTATAAATAGTGGTAACTAATGTTTAACAAACAATTTGCAAACAAAAACATGAATTTTCAGACATAAAAAAAATTTGGAATTAGTTGAACATGGCGGGTTTCGGCCGAGTGGGAAGGATATGGGGGATTCGAAAAGTGTGGGTCCCCCCACTGTGTATAGGCCAGAAGATAGAGTACAGATTAGAGCTGTGATTCTATTAGTGTACACCTTAATTTGCATTGAAATAGTAACTCCTAAAGCGAAGGCAAATCCAGCAAATCCCAATTCGGGTCCCTAAGCCGCTTAAAGTTCCATGATAGCAATCATTCACAGACATTACTTCAATGACAACGCGACGGTCTTTTAGTCATATATCAAAGCAGAAGAACTATTTTTTGTTTTCCCCAATGACCAAAAGGACAAAAACTTATGAAATTTAAGATAAATTATAACAGGTTGGGTCATTTTTAAGGAGTAGTGTCTTAAGGCTTGCCTTATTTGATGCATACTACCAAATATAATTGATGTTGTTGTATTTTGCAGCCCCCAAAACATATCGACTTGTTCGAATGATCTACTAACATTATTGGAAAAGTAGTGAAATTTGACTATTTTTGATGCCAACACTTACCAAATTTTGCTACGGTTCCATCCCTCAGCGTTAATAACCTATCAATAATGGTGTTAAAATAATGAAACAAAATTGTTTAACGGGTTAAATATACCTATGATGCCATAGAACACCCCCAACAATTAATAGCAAAACCTTTACTTGATGCATACTAACCAAATATAATTGGTTTTATTGTATTTGGCAACCCGAAAACGTATACACATGTTCGATTACCCAACCTACATCTATATTGGAAAAGTGATGAAATTTGACTATTTTTAAGCCGAAATTTATCAAATTTTGCTTTTGCGCCATCCCGCGGCGTTAATAACACAGCCAAAAATGATGTTAAAATAATGAAAGCAAATGGTTTAACAGAATAAATAATCCTATGATGCTATAGTTCACCCCAACAAACAAAAAACTTTTTACAAAATTTCGAAATTTTAACTTTCTACCTCATATTAAAATTTTGACTCATAGCTCAAAAACGGCAGCTCTGACGAAAAAATGCATAAAAGCAAAGTTGTAGCTCTCGATCTCGACAAAAACGGTGGTATCCTTTTTCGCTACGAAGTCTATATTAAGGTATTATATAAGAGATATAGGTCGCGAAAAATAGATATCCAGGTGGCCAAAATTAAAAAATGTCATTTTTGAACCTTTTGGGACTCATTTCAACTTGGTAGACGTGTTAGACGAGTTCAATCGGTATCAAATGTAAACATCCACCTATCCGGTGATGAGTTATGATCTAGACATACAAATTTTTTTTACGATTTTGGCCGCTAGTACAGCTATTTGTGGAAACTCAGCTAGCTTTGTTCGCTCCGTTTCAATAACATTTAATGCTTCATTTTAGCACCATTGAATATAAAGCAACCTTTCTCAGTGTCTACAAGACAGCCATAGTAATGTCCAAACGGAAGCAGTCCTAAAGTACACGAAACGAAGCGATGGGGAAACACCTAACGTCCGAAAGAAATGTAGATTACATTGATAACGATCGTTCCTAAAAATAATTAAATCAATGCATAAAAAAGAAGTTATCATAAAATGTTCCGACAGCGAGCGAAAAAATCGAACAATGAAAGCTCTATATAGCCGAAAACACGTTACAAAACAATATATATATAGTAAGCGGTTATTTCTGCGGCTATTTTGAAGACAATGTCATATAACAGTGCCTGAAACTGATAGTTGAACCGGAGTGATCCACTGAGAGAACAAGGGTGTAAGGATCGTAAAAATTTCTGTTTTGTGTATCGGTATCCATAACTCATTATCGGATGAGTGAGTAACCATAAGAGTAACCTGGTCTTAACAATAAGGTAAAACTAAATCCGGTGTTCCACTATAGGGGTACGGGGAGAGTTACCCTTCATGTCCAGCTATCTGAGTCGTGGAATGCAATAATACTTACGCAGACATGTACAATAACCCAACACATATAATCTAAATATATACATAGTGTCACTGTATATAATATGACACAAAACTTTTGCCCCCCCCCCGAACTCGTGGGCAGACTTGACTACGAGACCCCCATTATCATAAGCCCTCATGGTTAATTTACCAATTAAACACGATCGCTTCATTGTTTTCAAAGTACGCTGGGTGTTCCGTTACCATGTGGGGTGCTTCACAGGGCTATAAATGCTAAATCAGGGCAACAAAATTGTGACATATTGGCATTTTTAAATACTCAATTGTATGTTGATGGGTAGATAGGATTATAGATTTTCCCATACAAATTGGATAGCGGGATATGATTAATACGGTTGTACTTGCGTAGAAAGCAGCCACGAGTACAGCATTTCAACGAAAAAATTTTTCGTTCCAATTTTATAAATTTTTAATCTTACCGAATACGTTGTTATGTTATTAGGTTTATATTGTCTTCGTATGTTTAGAGGACAAATCCTGTTGGAAGTAACTCCAATTCTTTGAACTTGCACCATGAAACAAACGCGAGCTTTCTTTGAAAACTTTTCAACTCAAAAAGTTAGGCTTCACCAGTCTGGGCAAAAATCGCGATCAAAAGGTGTGTAACACTGTCACATGTATCATAGATTAACTGAAAGGTCACATTTGGCAGTTGTCACAAGATTTAGAAGTTTATCGATGCCTCTTATGCCTCCTCTTAAATACTAGCCTCTGTCTTTTCCACACTTGTGAGAATAAGCCAGTGTGAAATCAAAGTTTCTCTTAATGAGCTGCTTGTGTACTGCTGTCTTTCTGCACCTTTGAAAAGATATTAGGAAGCTCAATTTCAAACCTCGGAATAGACAGTAAATGAACAAATACTATCCACGCTCGCCACAGTTCCCGTCCGAGTGAATTTAAATGTTCTTAAATAGCCCTCAGCAATATGAAATACTCGAGGTTGTCTTTGTTGTGGTCTCGTAAGTATATGAAAATGAACTGACAAAGATACTTTGGCAATATCATTCGTCGCATGTTACTAAGCAGGAACCGTTGGGGTGTAAAGTTAAATAGTGGCATATTTATCAAATGCTGGACTACAAAGTCCTTCAAATACAGTTTGATTAGCGATATTTTTAAGCCTGTTCATTAAAGGTCGATAAATGTGCACTACGAAATCAACAGAGCACGAAAAGACAGAATTTACTTAGTTTTTATGTCATACAAACTGGACTCTCTAAATTTGGGCGGGTGGTAGTTCCCTGGCATTTTTTGGTTCATTCAGGTTCAGAAAAGGTGCCCCTCAGTTCATGCCCCCTGGCAAAATTTTGATCTCCCCCGGTTCACCGCCTCTTGGAAAGTTTTTTTGTTTCCAATCGTCCAAAGTACATAAAATAATATCAAAATTTGTAATAAAATTCAGTTATAAAGCTAAAAATTTCGCAAATTTTATCAAAATTTGCTTCAAAATAGCCTATTCTCTCCGTCAAAAGCGTTTTGGCAGTGTTTCTGACACGATTTTTAACCGTTTTTCTTTCTGCAAAATGCATGCTGGCAAAATCGGGCGCCCACCTGTTCGGAACCAGGCCCCCCTGTCAAAATTTTCAGCGCGTGGAGAGCCCAGACAAATAGCATCAAGAATAGTGTTTCACTTATGGTTTAGTTTGTCAGCTAATTTTGACTGGAAATGGAAAACTTTTATTACAAAATACGCCAAGCAGATATCCAATAGATATGAACTTCGATCGCGGCAAAAATTAGCCATAACCGGAACCGCAATTCCGGTTGCACTTTGCACCGTATGCACGAAGTTCTGCAAATCTTTGTTCCATAGCAAAAATGTCGATGTGCCCTTTAGGTGAACGCTAAGAGCTTAAACACCATCAAAATAATATATATAACAGGTTTTAGAGATCCTTAAATCAGCCAAAATCCCTAATCCGAGGAGGGGCCCAGGATTTTCGAGCTCCCCAAAATTTCGGCGGTTCCTTCCCAGGCAAATTTTGCTTTCCTTCCAGGTCAGCCACCGTAGCACCGCTGAGGTATTTTCATGCCACACCAAAAAATAATTGCTCTGATTGTAAACCGGGCGCTAAACCCCACTTTCCAAAACCCCCACGTTCGTAAGATTTTTCGCATGTCCGTCCCCTCCATTTACAACATCGTCCTGATTGTAAATAGAGCGGTCGCCTGTCCATAGTGAGAGAGTAGGGGAATCAAACTTTCCAAATATCCCATGTTCGAGAGATTTTTCCGAAATCCGTACCCCATTCGCTCGAAATCCCCATGTTTAACTAAATCCAAAATTTTTAATGTTTACAAATTTATGTTTTCTGTACGCAAAATGGTTTTATAACATTAACTGCCGCTATTTATAATTCTGAAACGTCTTTTTATGGTTGAAAATACTTGCAGATTTTCCCCATGTCGTCCACCATTCGGTCAAAATCCCCATGTTCTACTAAATCCAAATTTTTAATGCTTACATATTTATGTTTTCTGAAAGCAAAATGGTTTTATAATATTAATTTGTGTTAAGTCTAATTCTGAAACGTCGTTTGATGGCTTGAAAATACTTGCAAGATAGTAAAAATACATGAAAATATTTGGCAGCCTTAAGCAATATTCTCCGCATCTTTAGAATTTCAATCGACAGGAAACACCCCGCCCCCCGAATTAAAGACCACCAAGAATGATTTGTATTTATTTACACTTTCCGATACGCCAAATACGATGGTTTAGTTATCTAAAGACCAGATCCTATACTTCATGCATTCTCAGTTGTTACTGATGGGCTTACGGTCTAAGAGGTTTCAAGGCTCTCAATGGGCTTGTGGTTCCAGAGGTGTTAGGGTGATATATACACCAAGCTTAATCAGGCTGTTATACAGGTAACTACACAAAATGACAACATATATAATGTCGTCATGTTCATCCCGTTTCACCCTCGCATTCGGGGGTTTCATTCTGTATGCGTAACGGTTGCAAGTTCCAGCCGCGCACACAACGACACCGCAGCATTTCAACCGCTGCCATATTTCTTCAATACTTTCGTTTCAGGCGTCGAACCGCATGGAAAACTGTAATCAGAACGCCGATAGGCTAACCTCATAGGAGATTTCAATGTATTTCCGATAACCCATTGCTGAGGAGATATGAACATCTCATCTGCACATTCGGTACCGATTACAGTCCCATTCGTTGTAGCGTTAGCAAAAAGCTTGACTTTCGGAGTTCGGGCAGTCGAATCACAGCCATTAGAAACGTTCAAGACGTGGACCGACATCTGTAATAAATTATAATTAACAAATTGCAATATTTACAATGCTGTTATATTATACGAACAATAACAACATAGGAACAGTACATTTTACCACAACGATTATGATATGCAAAAGGTAGCTATCATTTCCATTTTCTTCTTGCTGCCAAAATTTTACAGTGCAGCGCGTGTTATTGCACTTTTGAACGGAACAAAGCCAACAAATGAATCATGCATACGTGCACAGACAAATGAACGAAATAGCTTATGCGCGAGTAAACTTAACCTGCGCCTATCGACTATCCTATTTTGTAATAGCCGATAGCGCAGCGCAAACCGTTGTTACGAAACAAATGCGGAAATTTCACCGGTTTTTCGATAATAGAAAATTGACAAAATCAGATACAAGTACCAGAAATTACACACTGTATTCGAACAGAATTTTTACGATTTTGAATTTGCAGTGAAAATTGTTATCTAATGGTGCTCAGCTTCTGATTTGTATGTCTGTGTTCGCGAACAAATTTAACGTAATACTGACGTCACAAATCAATAGCTCCTGAGGCTTAGGTTACAGTGTTCGCGAACAAATTCAGCGACTCCAAATCCGGTAGATTTTCGTTCACAAAAAATTCGGTAACCTTTTTTGAACTTTCGCGAATACAAATTTGCCGGATTGCTATCACAGAGCCGTGTGTTCAGTGCGAACAGTTTTGCACCGGATTACGATTTCCTAAAAACGTTCGGTAACAGAATTTTAACCGAAATAACAAAATAGGATTATTCATGGGATGGGATAAGTTTCCTATCGCATTAACATAATACAGCAAATTGTTCGAACTATAAAGAATGAATATTAAAAGGATATGTCATCATGATACATTAGACAGAAAAAATCTATAACGAGGACATTTTATTCGTGTTAATTGAAAAAGGAAATAAATGTCATAGAGGTGGCGATACGACTTCAGACAGAGCTTTTGAGAAAATAAATCTGTTCATTTGTTTTGTTTAAAAATTTTGATCATTTTTAGGAATTTCCACAACAGTGCCGTACTTAATTAATTAACAATGTCTTTTATCACATGATATATAACGATTCCGCAATTGTTGCAATACAAGAATAAAATGTCCTCGCTATGGCTAAAACTGGGAAATTGTGGATTGCCGGAAAATTCCGACAAATCAATCCATCATTAAAAAATAAATATCCTGGCTGCTCCAAATGCGGAGAGGAAGGTGGCAGGCATATCATCCACACCCAGCTTCCTCCAATTCATACCGTCTAGGCAGGGAGTAACCGGAATTCCGGTTCCGACGAAAATCGTGTTCCGGATGCGGTTCCGACAAAGGGCAAAAATCATACCGGAACCTGAATTCCGGTTTAAAAATCTTGTTTGAAATTTTAACGTTTTTTGCTTCATCCTGTAATCCAAACATATGTAATATATATTATACAATGATCAAGCTCCAATACAACCAAGCAAAAAAAAGATTTGCCATGTGAAACGTAAGTAGTGTACATAATTTCAGTAGTAATTTTGCATCTTAACCTGCAGGAGTTTGTTAACAAAACAACGTCAGGTCGATGCTTCTAGCAGCTATTTTGCACATTCAGAATTCTGCGGGGTATGTTCGAATTAAACCAGTCCAACTCGGTAACAGAGTATGGATTACGTAGAAATACTTAGCGAAAGCTTGGCTAACATAAATTGAGTCAAGCACCAGCCACTGCGCTTGTAAACGTTGTAAATCAGTCTACACTGAAGCAAAGTAACGTTATCTGCAACGCACCCAGAAACTGCGCTTTTGGCAATGAACTGTATTTATTGAAACTGTGCGAGCAATATCACAGTTTGTCTCATTTACAGCATTGTGATTAGAAAGTTATTATCATTATCATCTACCTGACGGACATTGGTTACCCAACGCTACCCTAAACAGTGTCTCTGACCACTGATCAGAAAATTACCTTCTATATATTATTTTCTCTTAGAATCATATAAACCAGTAATTTTAAGTTCAAGAAGAACATGCAACAAACGTGTGTGTAGTAAAGGGAGGCGACTGGAGACTGAGCGAAAGTGTGCATTCTACGCTCCAAGCTTTGTAAGCACATTCGATTTGACGCAGTATACGCAATGGTGTATAGTGGAAGACATTTTTTGCTCTGGCTGTCCAAAAACCGACATATTTGATCGATAAATAAACATTATTAGCTTCCTCAGTCTCTTTTAAAGTTTTCGAAAAGCAATAATCACCATTCGCAATACATTAAGTTTAATGTAAAAGTTATTTTTAATGCATTTTAAATCCACTACACCTTCATTTCTTCCAGCACCTGTTTTACTATATATAAATTTCGAAGACCAGGTTCTGGTTTCAGTTTAAATGGACGGTTCCGGTTATTCCCTGCGTCTAGGTAAATTGCGACCCGCAGTTCATTGGTCGCTCAGCTCAACTGTGCCCCTAGATGAGCTGGGGGAATCACCCACCAAAAATTTTCTTCTCCGAGTTCCAAGCTTTTTAGTAGGGTTCCACTATAGGTGGATGGTTTGATCCCTCACGTCAACCGCTTACCTCTATTGGCCACCCCCCCCCCCCGAAAGTTTAACCCCTGAAATATAAATTTATGACCATAATGCCATCGCAATACATTAAGGTTAACGTAAAAATTATTTTTGGACGTTTAGATCCATTTTGCTTTCATTTCTTCTTTCATCTGTTTTACTATATATAAGTTTCGAAGGCCAGGTTCCGTTTCCAATCCCGTTTTAATCAACAGTTCCGGTTATTCTCTGGTATTTATATAAGCGGCGGTTATACGGCATAGTTCACCAAATACAAGTAAGAAGCTCAGCGACTCAATTTCGAAGCATAAACAGCTGCTGACAAAAACTGATTACCATTAAGGTTGTAGCTTCCAATACGAGAATTTTGCGCAGTGCGTAAACGATGCGTGGCAAAAGTCACTCTTAAATGTTGCGTGACTAAATGGCCAAAATCAAAAATTATGTACTCGGTATCGGATCTACAGTTGTGTGCAGTTATTCAACATTCTGTTTGTTACTCGCCGAATAAAAAACAATATCAAAAATCCGTTAAGCCAGAGGTGACACAGGCAGAAGATTTTTTACACAAGCTCCCTCCGCTTCAGTTTTAAAACATACCAATTCCGGATTGTGCGGACGGCTGATGTAGTTCTCCTTGTTATCTTCGTGCTGAAAATCCACATCAATTCCAGAGTCGTTATTATAGCTTACAATACTCAAGTTGTTTGTGGTTGTTTGACAATCTGAGTCTGGACGAGGGTCGGACGATGTGAAGCAACCGAAGGCGCTAGCTCGTCTTGCAAGAATGCAACCAGCTAACGAAATCGGTTGACTGGCGGACTGTTGTTCTACGTGCGACAATTGCTGAAACGCAGGAGTAACATGTGCCGATGACGGCAAACTAACAGATGAGTTGGTACTATTCGACTGCGACGGCGACTGAGTGCTAAAGCTGTAACTATTATTATTGCTACTATTGCTGCTAAGAATACTGCTGAAATTGCCTGCGCCACAGCAAATCACTGAACTGTTGCAAAGATCGCTGCTCGACGCAGATGAAATCGGCGTACTGGTGACGACGATGTTCGCATATGTTGGAGTTTTTGAACCAATACGAGCTAGCGCTGCGACTGCGGCGCTTTCGTTCAGGAATCCAGTGATTTTTGATTGAATTGTCAGTTCTACAAATTGGTATATAACAATGTTCAAATTCCAAAATAAAAGAGCGTTAAATTTGTAGGAAATCAATATAACATAGCTACGCGCCTTTAAAACCTTTAAAAGCTACAGTAAATTACTTTTTTATTTAATATTGTAAATCAGATACCTGTATAAATTAAATCATGCTTTTGTTTATTCATATACTAGCTGGCCTCTCCATGTGTGGCATCTCCACCAATAGGCATTCCCGCACCCCACTCGCTAAAATCCCCATGTCTGCCCCTCACCCCACTCCATAAAACCCTGCATGTAGATAATGATTCAGAGCACACAAAAAAATAAATATAACTGGTGGGAAAGACATGTTACATAGTAGCCTCGGGGTTATTTAATAAAGCAGTTAGGGCTTCAATTAATACTGGCAGTGCGGAAAATATGTACACATTGCAAAAAAACTGGCCAAAAATATGCGAAGAAGATTCAATTTCGGGCCTCCCCATTCAGATCCATCTAGATTCCACATATTTTTGGTTAATGGAAAGGCCAGACTAGACTAAGCTTAGACTTTGCTAGCACCGTGCCAGTAAAATTCAAACATGTCCCTGAAAGCAGCTAAGACAAAACGTCAAACCTAAACTTTCTGTTCACGTAACAAGTTATGAAAGAGCTTGGCAAATTTTTTTACGCCGAGTGTGTAGTGTACTACAAATAAATTTGTAGAAAAGTAGTCTGGTCGGACTAACGCTGACAGACGCTGAGATAGTGACATTTCACGTAAAATGCTAACGCCAACATTTTACTAGTGTGGTTCACTGTAATCCACAAATATAATGGAGCAACTTCATTCAAAAATCGGTGAGCATATTTATACCGATATAATTTCGTAACATAAATATCTGGAAGTAGGTGTCATGCAAAAAAATAAAATGGGCTCACCAAATTTGAGGGGCTGGCACTTTCAAGTGTCACTTGGCAAAATCATGTGCAGCCCGGTTCGTGCTCACTTTGGGACACCCCTCTTGGCAAGGTTTTTGCTTCCGCTCAATGAAAGCACCCTTTAGTTATAAAATTTGTACTACAATGCCGGTCTGAAACACAAGGTTCCATAAATTTTGTCAAAATTCACTTCAAAATAGCCTTACTCCCTATCAAGGGTTTTAGCAGCGTTTCTAACGCGATTTTTAACCGTATTCGCAAGACAAAACGGCCACAGCAAAATCAGGCGTCTCTGCTTTGCCAAAATTTCCAGCGAATGGACAGCCCATATAAACAGACGACAATTTTGTTATATACAACATGAATAACAGAGATTTTTGCTAATTCTGTATGGGAAAAATATTGATATGTCATTTATGCCTACCACACAAGTGTTTAATTTTAGCCATGAAAATTGTACGACATACGACTAAGTAAACAACAATGTTAGTTGAACCAGACGAATCAGCCCTTAATGAATTCGGTCAAAATTTTCAAACTTTCACAGAACCTATTGTAAAAGACTATGCTCTTTGTGGAGGAGATAGAAATAGAAGGATACCTGTGTCCCAAAATGCATAGATTTACCGTATTACCTTTATCTTATTTTGCTGGCCAAGCCACAGAGAGGCCTCAGTCACTGGATAAAGCGTCGTTTGGCATTAATGCTAGCAGTCTGGCTTTTCCAAACTAATACCAAAATACACGGGTGAGCCGAATTGCCCCCAGATCGAACTGGGTGCACTCGAGGCGAGAAATTCAGCTTCCCTCAAAAAATGTATGATTTATGTTTTGGGTTACATACAGAAAAACGGGTATATTTTTGCCTCTCTAAGGAAATTTGGTCCATTAATATATGACTTGTAAATATTCTATAGCTCTTATATGTAAATCGAATGAACATCACCGATATCACCATATTAATCAACTAACTTCGTCATCATTAACAACCAAATAACCGATGTTGACTATAAACCAAAAGAATGCACTGGATACAGTGAAGTTGACCCTGAGGTCTCTAAATAGAATGTGGCCATATTCGTATTGCAATTCTACCCGTCAGAAATCGACCGATCACAAACAAAAACAGATGTAGAATATTAGCGGTTTGGCTAGCATAAATGCGCTGGTTTCTCCAAATTGGGGCCCTGGTATTTTTCGATGCCCGCGGGCAAAAAAATGGGTGCGCCCCAGCTGGGGCTCCTTGGTAAATTCGAGTAAAAACGTATCCAGTTCACATAAAAACGTAACAAAATTTTTTTCGAAGTTAAAACAATTGAAAGAAAAGTTAGTTTTAACATTTAATAGAGATGCTTTGAACCAATTCTAGGTCGTTTATTGACGATTTGAGCGTTTTCAGAAGTTTAGAATTAAGCTTTCAAATATTTAAATTTCAACCACCGGCCTCGCGCCAAACTTCAAACCAGGAGACTCATACTTAACGCCCTTGGCAAAATCTGACAACCCAACCCACAATCCCAACCAGGGCGCATCTGGGCAAAATTTTCAATGAATGAAAACGCCAGATAGAAATCCTGTGATAATTTATTTATTTACAATACATTCATAATATATTTAATAACCGAATCGCCAGGTTCAACACTGCTTACAACTATTATAATGACACTATTGCCTACATACCGTCCAGGTAACAATTTTGCAATTTTCGACCACTGATTTCCGTACTCCTTTTGATAGTTCAGTATTAACGTTTCTTCTTCTTTTGTCCACGGAGACTTATTGACCGATGGGTCCAAATGGTTATGCCACCTGAATAAACATTAAAACAACATGCTGGCCCTGTATAACAGTAAAATAAAATGTTACTCGGAAAATATATTTAAAAAATGCGGTGCCAGTGACAACAGTAAACATCAGGGATTTTTAATTAGTATATACCAGAAGCTGTATCATTATGAATGACGAAATGAGCGAATTGGGCAAATTTTCTAAGGCAAGCGACTTAATACAAAAAAATTCTGAACAGCAACTTCTGTCGTTCAAAATACATTAAAATTTATCAAAAATTCCACAGCCTTTGAAAATATAACACACAGAAATTAGGTTTTTAATGTTTCAGCAGGAAAAAAATAGTTGAAAATTTTTTAGCGTTTATACATGAAACCGAAGCAGATGATTTTTCAATCGTAATTTTTACGTTTTCTTTCGATTTTAAATGAATAAAGATTTTTCAATAATGTTGAAAATGTTTTATTTCTAATTTTCACTAAGAAGAAGTATTTTAAAATAAATCCATAAAAGAACGATCTTCTATGGTATGGCATATGCGGCGCTGCGTTCCATTCGCTCAGATTGAACTTTTCCTGTTTCAAAATCTTCTACTTTTCTGTCATTTTTATATAAACCTAAATCATCTATTATATACATGAGAAAAACTGTTTTTTAATCTAATATCCCAGCGCTACAATCGCTTAACTCAGAGCATCAAAGCTACGCTAAAAGATAGACTCGAACAACTTTTAAGAAAAAATGAAAAAATTTGCAGTCAGGCAATACAGCGCAAATGAATACCAACTGAATAGACCTTAACGTTTACATATTTGGGATAATGACCGAGAATCAATGCAAGTGGCAGCACAAAATAATGCTTTAAACGAGGCGACTGACAAACAAAACGCTATACCACTGTAGCCGAAAAATACTACATTACTAGGATAACATATGATTTATCTTATCGAATATTTTGACGATAAACGTGATACATTTTGCCATAACGGTATTTTAAATGGGTTTATTCTCAGTGGAACGGCAGCGGGTATTCCAACGCTTTTAAAATACCCCATGTTCGTGAGATTTTTCCCATGTCCGCAGCCTCCCCTCCCACTCTGCCGAAATCGCCATGTTTAACTAAATCCAAAAATTAATGTTTTCTGTGTGGAAAATGTTTTTAAAGTATTAATTACCACCATTTCAAATGTTAAAATGGCGTGTTAAAGCCTGAGAATACTTGTATGATAGAGTAAACAGTATGCCCGTGCAAAGCCGAGTACAATTTTCCAAGTTCTAAGTCGTATGTCTACAGACTATATATATTACTAAAAATAAACAATTCCAAAAAGAGTACATCGGTCACAGATACATACATAATACAAATTTTTATCCATAAATTTCCTTGATACAATGGCCAAAATTCGCCAAGGAAAAATTATCGTTCGTACGAAATAAACGATTCTGAATAAAGTTTCCAACAAACTACGAAGAAACGCAAAGCAAATGACAGCAATACATAGTAAGCCAGCAGACACTACCAATCACAGCTAAACTATTCCAAACGATCTAACTTAGCCAAGTGTGGAGCTATCACTATTAAATTTAATTATATTCTAAAGTTACCACAAAAGGCTAACCCTCGAGAAATGGCAACTCACAGTTATGCAAACAATTCTGCAGCGAATAATTTGTTAACATCCATAAATTTTAATTCAGGGTGCTATGCTAACGTTTCCAACAAAAACTCGGCTACACGAAAAAATCTGCGACGCCTGGAAGACTTGCACAACAACAATTTCCGGTCTGACGTCAGGTTCTCGTTTGTCCGGCAGCTAATCGCCCGCGATCCTTTGGAAACCCGTTGCTTGACGGCTAACAATTCTCTGGTTGCAGGAAATTAAATCATAGTAACGGCAGCCCATTTATGACTGACAACCTGAGAATTGTTAGCCGTCAAGCAACGGGTTTCCAAAGGATCGCGGGCGATTTCGCTGCCGGACAAACGAGAACCTGACGTCAGACCGGAAATTGTTGTTGTGCAGGTCTTCCAGGCGTCGCAGATTTTTTCGTGTAGCCGAGTTTTTGTTGGAAACGTTAGCATAGCGCCCTGAATTAAAATTTATGGATGTTAACAATTTATTCGCTGCAGAATTGTTTGCATAACTGTGAGTTGCCATTTCTCGAGGGTTAGCCTTTTGTGGTAACTTTAGAATATAATTAAATTTAATAGTGATAGCTCCACACTTGGCTAAGTTAGATCGTTTGGAATAGTTTAGCTGTGATTGGTAGTGTCTGCTGGCTTACTATGTATTGCTGTCATTTGCTTTGCGTTTCTTCGTAGTTTGTTGGAAACTTTATTCAGAATCGTTTATTTCGTACGAACGATAATTTTTCCTTGGCGAATTTTGGCCATTGTATCAAGGAAATTTTATGATTATATTTTGTATATGTATGTATATGTACCGATGTACTCTTTTTGGAATTGTTTATTTTTAGCTAATATATATAGTATCTTATAGCATACATCTTAGACTTGGAAATTTACTCGGCTTTAAGAGCGTTTTCTATCATACAAGTATTCTCAGGCTTTAACACGCCATTTTAACATTTGAAATGGTGGTAATTAATACTTTAAAAACATTTTCACACAGAAAACATTAATTTTTGGTTTTAGTTAAACATGGCGATTTCGGCAGAGTGGGAGGGGAGGCTGCGGACATGGGAAAAATCTCACGAACATGGGGTATTTTAAAAGCGTTGGAATACCCGCTGCCGTTCCACTGAGAATAAACCCATTTAAAATACCGTTATGGCAAAATGTATCACGTTTATCGTCAAAATATTCGATAAGATAAATCATATGTTATCCTAGTAATGTAGTATTTTTCGGCTACAGTGGTATAGCGTTTTGTTTGTCAGTCGCCTCGTTTAAAGCATTATTTTGTGCTGCCACTTGCATTGATTCTCGGTCATTATCCCAAATATGTAAACGTTAAGGTCTATTCAGTTGGTATTCATTTGCGCTGTATTGCCTGACTGCTAATTTTTTCATTTTTTCTTAAAAGTTGTTCGAGTCTATCTTTTAGCGTAGCTTTGATGCTCTGAGTTAAGCGATTGTAGCGCTGGGATATTAGATTAAAAAACAGTTTTTCTCATGTATATAATAGATGATTTAGGTTTATATAAAAATGACAGAAAAGTAGAAGATTTTAAAACAGGAAAAGTTCAATCTGAGCGAATGGAACGCAGCGCCGCATATGCCATACCATAGAAGATCGTTCTTTTATGGATTTATTTTAAAATACTTCTTCTTAGTGAAAATTAGAAATAAAACATTTTCAACATTATTGAAAAATCTTTATTCATTTAAAATCGAAAGAAAACGTAAAAATTACGATTGAAAAATCATCTGCTTCGGTTCAGTAAAACGCTAAAAAATTTTCAACTATTTTTTTCCTGCTGAAACATTAAAAACCTAATTTCTGTGTGTTATATTTTCAAAGGCTGTGGAATTTTTGATAAATTTTAATGTATTTTGAACGACAGAAGTTGCTGTTCAGAATTTTTTTGTATTAAGTCGCTTGCCTTAGAAAATTTGCCCAATTCGCTCATTTCGTCATTCATAATGATACAGCTTCTGGTATATACTAATGTAATAATCTGATGTTTAGCTGTTGTCACTGGCACCGCGTTTATTAAATATATTTTCCGAGTAACATTTTATTTTACTGTTATACAGGGCCGGCATGTTGTTTAAATGTTTATTCAGGTGGCATAACCATTTGGACCCATCGGTCAATAAGTCTCCGTGGACAAAAGAAGAAGAAACGTTAATACTGAACTATCAAAAGGAGTACGGAAATCAGTGGTCGAAAATTGCAAAATTGTTACCTGGACGGTATGTAGGCAATAGTGTCATTATAATAGTTGTAAGCAGTGTTGAACCTGGCGATTCGGTTATTAAATATATTATGAATGTATTGTAAATAAATAAATTATCACAGGATTTCTATCTGGCGTTTTCATTCATTGAAAATTTTGCCCAGATGCGCCCTGGTTGGGATTGTGGGGTGGGTTGCCAGATTTTGCCAAGGGCGTTAAGTATGAGTCTCCTGGTTTGAAGTTTGGCGCGAGGCCGGTGGTTGAAATTTAAATATTTGAAAGCTTAATTCTAAACTTCTGAAAACGCTCAAATTGTCAATAAACGAACTAGAATTGGTTCAAAGCATCTCTATTAAATGTTAAAACTAACTTTTCTTTCAATTTTTTTAACTTCGAAAAAAATTTTGTTACGTTTTTATGTGAGCTGGATACGTTTTTACTCGAATTTACCAAGGAGCCCCAGCTGGGGCGCACCCATTTTTTTGCCCGCGGGCTTCGAAAAATACCAGGGCCCCAATTTGGAGAAACCAGCGCATTTATGCTAGCCAAACCGCTAATATTCTACATCTGTTTTTGTTTGTGATCGGTCGATTTCTGACGGGTAGAATTGCAATACGAATATGGCCAGATTCTATTTAGAGACCTCAGGGTCAACTTCACTGTATCCAGTGCATTCTTTTGGTTTATAGTCAACATCGGTTATTTGGTTGTTAATGATGACGAAGTTAGTTGATTAATATGGTGATATCGGTGATGTTCATTCGATTTACATATAAGAGCTATAGAATATTTAAAAGTCATATATTAATGGACCAAATTTCCTTAGAGAGGCAAAAATATACCCGTTTTTCTGTATGTAACCCAAAACATAAATCATACATTTTTTGAGGGAAGCTGAATTTCTCGCCTCGAGTACACCCAGTTCGATCTGGGGGCAATTCGGCTCACCCGTGTATTTTGGTATTAGTTTGGAAAAGCCAGACTGCTAGCATTAATGCCAAACGACGCTTTATCCAGTGACTGAGGCCTCTCTGTGGCTTGGCCAGCAAAATAAGATAAAGGTAATACGGTAAATCTATGCATTTTGGGACACAGGTATCCTTCTTTCTATCTCCTCCACAAAGAGCATAGTCTTTTACAATAGGTTCTGTGAAAGTTTGAAAATTTTGACCGAATTCATTAAGGGCTGATTCGTCTGGTTCAACTAACATTGTTGTTTACTTAGTGGTATGTCGTACAATTTTCATGGCTAAAATTAAACACTTGTGTGGTAGGCATAAATGACATATCAATATTTTTCCCATACAGAATTAGCAAAAATCTCTAAGTTATTCATGTTGTATATAACAAAATTGTCGTCTGTTTATATGGGCTGTCCATTCGCTGGAAATTTTGGCAAAGCAGAGACGCCTGATTTTGCTGTGGCCGTTTTGTCTTGCGAATACGGTTAAAAATCGCGTTAGAAACGCTGCTAAAACCCTTGATAGGGAGTAAGGCTATTTTGAAGTGAATTTTGACAAAATTTATGGAACCTTGTGTTTCAGACCGGCATTGTAGTACAAATTTTATAACTAAAGGGTGCTTTCGTTGAGCGGAAGCAAAAACCTTGCCAAGAGGGGTGTCCCAAAGTGAGCACGAGCCGGGCTGCACATGATTTTGCCAAGTGACACTTGAAAGTGCCAGCCCCTCAAATTTGGTGAGCCCATTTTATTTTTTTGCATGACACCTACTTCCAGATATTTATGTTACGAAATTATATCGGTATAAATATGCTCACCGATTTTTGAATGAAGTTGCTCCATTATATTTGTGGATTACAGTGTAATGTTGGCGTTAGCATTTTACGTGAAATGTCACTATCTCAGCGTCTGTCAGCGTTAGTCCGACCAGACTACTTTTCTACAAATTTATTTGTAGTACACTACACACTCGGCGTAAAAAAATTTGCCAAGCTCTTTCATAACTTGTTACGTGAACAGAAAGTTTAGGTTTGACGTTTTGTCTTAGCTGCTTTCAGGGACATGTTTGAATTTTACTGGCATGGTGCTAGCAAAGTCTAAGCTTAGTCTAGTCTGGCCTTACCATTAACCAAAAATATGTGGAATCTAGATGGATCTGAATGGGGAGGCCCGAAATTTGAATCTTCTTCGCATATTTTTGGCCAGTTTTTTTGCAATGTGTACATATTTTCCGCACTGCCAGTATTAATTGAAGCCCTAGCTGCTTTATTAAATAACCCCGAGGCTACTATGTAACATGTCTTTCCCACCAGTTATATTTATTTTTGTGTGCTCTGAATCATTATTGACATGCAGGGTTTTATGGAGTGGGGTGAGGGCAGACATGGGGATTTTAGCGAGTGGGGTGCGGGAATGCCTATTGGTGGAGATGCCACACATGGAGAGGCCAGCTAGTATATGAATAAACAAAAGCATGATTTAATTTATACAGGTATCTATTTAAATATTAAATAAAAGTAATTTACTGTAGCTTTTAAGGTTTTAAAGGCGCGTAGCTATGTTATATTGATTTCCTAGAAATTGAACGCTCTTTTATTTTGGAATTTGAACATTGTTATATACCAATTTGTAGAACTGACAATTCAATCAAAAATCACTGGAATTCCTGTCTAAAGCGCCGCAGTCGCAGCGCTAGCTCTTGTATTGGTTCAAAAACTCCAACATATGCGAACATCGTCGTCACCAGTACGCCGATTTCATCTGCGTCGAGCAGCGATCTTTGCAACAGTTCAGTGATTGGCTGTGGCGCAGGCAATTTCAGCAGTATTCTTAGCAGCAATAGTAGCAATAATAATAGTTACAGCTTTAGCACTCAGTCGCCGTCGCAGTCGAATAGTACCAACTCATCTGTTAGTTTGCCGTCATCGGCACATGTTACTCCTCAGTTTCAGCAATTGTCGCACGTAGAACAACAGTCCGCCAGTCAACCGATTTCGTTAGCTGGTTGCATTCTTGCAAGACGAGCTAGCGCCTTCGGTTGCTTCACATCGTCCGACCCTCGTCCAGACTCAGATTGTCAAACAACCACAAACAACTTGAGTATTGTAAGCTATAATAACGACTCTGGAATTGATGTGGATTTTCAGCAAGAAGATAACAAGGAGAACTACATCAGCCGTCCGCACAATCCGGAATTGGTATGTTTTAAAACTGAAGCGGAGGGAGCTTGTGTAAAAAATCTTCTGCCTGTGTCACCTCTGGCTTAACGGATTTTTGATATTGTTTTTTATTCGGCGAGTAACAAACAGAATGTTGAATAACTGCACACAACTGTAGATCCGATACCGAGTACATAATTTTTGATTTTGGCCATTTAGTCACGCAACATTTAAGAGTGACTTTTGCCACGCATCGTTTACGCACTGCGCAAAATTCTCGTATTGGAAGCTACAACCTTAATGGTAATCAGTTTTTGTCAGCAGCTGTTTATGCTTCGAAATTGAGTCGCTGAGCTTCTTACTTGTATTTGGTGAACTATGCCGTATAACCGCCTATATAAATACCAGAGAATAACCGGAACTGTTGATTTAAACCGGATCTGGAAACGGAACCTGGCCTTCGAAACTTATATATAGTAAAACAGATGAAAGAAGAAATGAAGGTATAGTGGATCTAAAATGTTTTAAAAATAATTTTTACGTTAACCTTAATGTATTGCGATGGCATTATGGTCATAAATTTATATTTCAGGGGTTAAACTTTCGGGGGGGGTGGCCAATAGAGGTAAGCGGTTGACGTGAGGGATCAACCCCATCCACCTATAGTGGAACCCCACTAAAAAGCTTGGAACTCGGAGAAGAAAATTTTTGGTGGGTGATTCCCCCAGGTCATCTAGGGGCACAGTTGAGCTGAGCGACCATGAACTGCGGGTCGCAATTTACCTAGACGCAGGGAATAACCGGAACCGTCCATTTAAACTGGAACCAGAACCTGGTCTTCGAAATTTATATATAGTAAAACAGGTGCTGGAAGAAATGAAGGTGTAGTGGATTTAAAATGCATTAAAAATAACTTTTACATTAAACTTAATGTATTGCGATGGTATTATTGCCTTTCTGAAACTTTAAAGAGACTGAGGAAGCTAATAATGTTTATTTATCGATCAAATATGTCGGTTTTTGGACAGCCAGAGCAAAAAATGTCTTCCACTATACACCATTGCGTATACTGCGTCAAATCGAATGTGCTTACAAAGCTTGGAGCATAGAATACACACTTTCGCTCTGTCTCCAGTCGCCTCCCTTTACTACACATACGTTTGTTGCATGTTCTTCTGTAGGAAACTTAAAATTATTGGTTTATATGAATGTAAGAGAAAATAATAGATAGAAGGTAATTTTCTGATCAGTGGTCAGAGACACTGTTTAGGCTAGCGTTGGGCAACCAATGTCCGTCAGGTAGATGATAATGATAATAACTTTCTAATCACAATGCTGTAAATGAGACAAACTGTGATATTGCTCGCACAGTTTCAATAAATACAGTTCATTGCCAAAAGCGCAGTTTCTGGGTGCGTTGCAGATAACGTTACTTTGCTTCAGTGTAGACTGATTTACAACGTTTACAAGCGCAGTGGCTGGTGCTTGACTCAATTTATGTTAGCCAAGCTTTCGCTAAGTATTTCTACGTAATCCATACTCTGTTACCGAGTTGGACTGGTTTAATTCGAACATACCCCGCAGAATTCTGAATGTGCAAAATAGCTGCTAGAAGCATCGACCTGACGTTGTTTTGTTAACAAACTCCTGCAGGTTAAGATGCAAAATTACTACTGAAATTATGTACACTACTTACGTTTCACATGGCAAATCTTTTCTTTTGCTTGGTTGTATTGGAGCTTGATCATTGTTATAGTACATATGTTTGTGTAACAGATCCTTACGGATCGTTACGAGGTGGATAATCCTGACCACAGCCTAATGGCCAACTTTTATCGAAAATCCATAATCTTGACCACATAGCAATGGTCAACTTTTACGAAAATCCTGACCACACGATAATGGTCAACATTTAAAATAAATATGACCACACCCAATGGTTAACATTTTTTAGAACAAAAATAAGTCTGACCACACCCCAATGGTTAACATTTTTCGAACAAAAAATTAATTCTGACCACGGT
>JASANE010011360.1:0-14105 GCA_030248225.1 Trileptium ribeirensis
TAAAATATCAAAATGTCATCAGGACATTCATAGATTGATAGATAATAAATCAATTTCGCATAATTCGCAGCATTGATGACTTTCGCAGCATGATAGCTTTTGCAGGAATCGCAACCATAATCAAAACGAAAACGAAATGAAATAAACCTTTTAAATCAGCAGCTGTTCACGCGACATACGCCCGTTTAATTGATTTTGTATTATATATATATATGTCATTATTGTTAGGGGGGTTCGTAAGTGTTGCTCGTCATGGGCGAAACGGTACGGCAGAGTAACTTATGTTGAGCAACACTCACGCCTGAATTTCTTCCAAACCGATTTTAATTGCTTGCATTACGCGGATCTTTAAAAATTGGGGTCCCCAAATATAATTATATATTTATTTGATGTACTTCATGCTATATGTATATATTTTGCTGGGGGAAAGGGGGTGATTTCATGAAATAATAGGAGTATTTAAAAGCAGTGGCACTAAGTGAACAATTATCAGATGTATTATCGAAACAAGCACAGAATATTTTGCCGTTGGGAACGAGGGGAATGCCCAAAAAATGGCCAGAAAATAGGCAATTGAAAAATAGTAGTATGAAAATATTTAATATCATGTTAAATTTCGACTAAAGTTAATTTTAAAGAGGGTTATGCGCATGTGGGAGGGGGTAGGCCATTTATCATTGTCAATATTATATTATGATTGAATATTATGATTGATGTTATAATAGTATGTATGCTCATTATTCTGTTATATATATGTATCTTTTTTCTGGAGGAACGGGGGTGATTTTACGAGGTAAAAGCAGTGACACTAAGTGAACAATTATTAGATGTAGTATCAAAACACTTACCGAATATTTTGCCGATGGGGACGAGGGAATGCCCAAAAATGGGCCAGAAAACAGGCAAATGAAAAAATGTAGTACGAAAATATTTAATATGAGGTTAAATTTCGACTAAGGTTAATTTTAAATGGGGTTAATCAAATGTGGGAGGGGGTAGGCCTATTATCTTTGTCAATAATATATTATGATTGATGTTATAATAGTATCTATACTCATTATTCTGTTATATATATCTATCTTTTTTTCTGGGGGAACGGGGGTGATTTTAAGAGGTAAAAACAGTATTCAAAAGCAGTGGCACTAAGTGAACAATTATTAGATGTAGTATCAAAACATGCACCGGATATTTTGCCAATGGGACGTGGGGAATACCCAAAAATGGGCCAGAAAATGGCAAATGAAAAATATTAGTATGAAAATATTTAATATGATGTTAAATTTCGACTAAGGTTTTATTTTAAAGCGGGTTATTCAAATGTGGGAGGGGGTAGGCCATTATATATATGTATACATTTGGTGATTATATTATAAACATAATTTGGTGATACAATAAACCAGTGATCCCTACTACTGTATGATGTGTTTTGTTGGTAATCTATGGTATCTTAAAAATACTATTATATACGAGCGTTATAGTTAGGTGTTTCTACTTTTTATGTTTTATTTTTAGTTATTATGTACTTTACCCTGTCGCTTATCTCAAGTTGTAACTCCCCAAATATGAAAATTTTAAAATTTGATGCCCATTTTGAAAATGCTCATTTTTGGAAAAATTCAAACAGGCTAGGCATTATTAATTGTGTTCCTACGCCAAAAATAAAGCCAGATTCGAGCTCAGCATGTTCCGTTTACCCAATAAATATATGGGATTACATTTCCAGCTATTGTCTTTTACATATATTTTGGCTTATAAGGATAAAATTACCCAAAATTTACAAATTACCCCCAGAAACGATTTTCGTCATCTTCAGCTTAGATCATTCAGTAAGTATTAGTTGTAGACGGACTCACAAGGTATCACTGAATTCAACGCATCGTGCTGCACCTATCTAAGTCTTTTAGAGTGAGCTGCACCTATCTAAGTCTTTTAGAGTGAGCTGCCAACTATATTCACCACATGAATTTGCAAAACACCTTTATTTCGCGTTATCTGGCTGAATACAGGGGCAGTATCTTGAAATTAGCGACAGTGGGCGTATTAAAATGGTTCTCATATGTCTAAAATCGAATTCTACGGCCAGGAAAACCCTATAAACATGTTTTCTTGTACCAACTATTTTTTGGCAACTTTGAATCCGCATAAAAGTTCCATCCAGCGTTTCGCAATAGGCGGTCACCTTGGCATGACGCAAATTTGGCATTTACAAAATATAACTGCCGTACAGTGAAAAATTGTCCAAAAAATATATATGAAATTAGACACGCTGAGTTCAATTTTGCTATCAAAAATTCTCTATAAACTATTTGAGCCCCAAAATTTGGAAAAATATGCATAAATTGCGCATTTGCCAAAATTTGCTCAATTTGGTCAAAAATAACTCGGCGAGTATTAGCCCTAGGGCAAATATAATAGCATATTCGGAATCTACGGGTCCAAATTAGTAAGATAGGATTGTTTTTAGTACTATTGGTACAAGTATTCACCACATTAATTTACTAAACACCCTTATTTCGCGCTATCTGGCTCAATACAGGGGGATGTATTTTGAAATTAGCGACTTTGGGCGCATTCAAAGGGTTCTAATATGCCTAAAATCGAATTGTACGGCCAGGAAAACCCTATAAACATGTTTCTGTGTACCAAATTTTTTTGACAACTTTGAATCCGCATAAAAGCTCCATCCAGTGTTTCGCAATAGGCGGTCACCTTGGCATGACGCAAATTTGGCATTAAAAAATATAACTTTGCCGTATATACAGTGAAAAATTGTCCAAAAAATAGATATATGAAATTAGACACACTGAGTTCAATTTTGCTATCAAAAATACTCTTTAAGCTCTATTTGTGCCCCAAAATTTGGAAAAATATACATAAATTGCTCATTTGCCAAAATTTGCTCACTTTGGTCAAAAATAACTTGGCGAGTAGCCCTAGGGCAAATCTAATAGCATATTCGGAATCTACGGGTGCAAATTAGTAAGATAGGATAGTTTTTAGTACTATTGGTACAAATATTAACCTATTTCCAGTATATTATATAACATATTTCCAGTATATTATATAACATTAATTACTGTGGGGGTGTCGCACGTCGATGGTGACCCCTTGTACAACGGATACCAATGGCAATCGATAACACATTTTCGTCATCGTAAGATGTGGTTTGGTGCCACAGATATCGATGTGTACTATAAAATTGTTATGACAAATCTCATAAAGCTTAGAGCTGTGACGCAACATATAGGGTAAAATATAAAATCGTGTCCGAAACCATTTAATTTTTCAATTTTTACGTCACTAGTTGACATGTTTAACTCAGTTGCATTCAGGGTTAAATATATATAATCAGTTAGAATGAATGAAGAATGATTCGTAGCAACATTGACCCTGCAGGTCCGGGGTTCCGGTGGGCCTCCAAAAATAGGGGTCGCGGGCTTCAAAAAATCTGGGGGTCAGCCCCCCCCGTTGCCGGGGGGGGGGCGGAACCAAAAATAGGGTTCAAAAATTTTTCATCCTTTTTTTGAAAAAAACATCTAAGCTTATATTGTGTCGCTGTTATATATCTTAACTTATACTTAGAGTTCTGGGCCGTAGAATCCATAAATGCTATTAGATGTGCCCTAGGACTAATACTCGCGGAATTATTTTTGACCAAAGTCAGCAAAAATTTAATAAATTATATGTCATACCAGCGGGGTAGTTTGGGGGGTTAATAGCTCGGCGAGTATTGGTCATAGGGCAAATCCAATAGCATATTCGGATTCTACGGGTCTAAATTAGTAAGATAGGATGGTTTTATCAATACTATATGTCGTTGTATCCTCCTGTTAATATTGATAACCCCCTACTTTGACACTATTACGTATTTTTGGCCGAGTTTTGCACAATTTAATTGGTATTAGGAGGGTCCCAATTGAACCAAAAACCATCATATCTTACTAATTTGGACCCGTAGAATCCATAGATTTGCCCTAGGACTAATACTCGCGGAGTTATTTTTGACCAAACTCAGCAAAATTTAATAAATTATATGTCATACCAGGGGGGTAGTTTGGGGGGTTAGTAGCTCGGCGAGTATTGGTCATAGGGCAAATCGAATAGCATATTCGGATTCTACGGGTCCAAATTTGTAAGATAGGATGGCTTTATCAATACTAGATGCCGTTGTATCCCCCTGTTAATATTGATAAACCCCCACCTTGACACTATTATGTATTTTTGGCCGAGATTTGCACAATTTAATTGGTATTAGGAGGGGTCCCAATTGAACTAATAACCATAATATCTTACTAATTTGGACCCGTAGAATCCATAGATTTGCCCTAGGACTAATACTCGCGGAGTTATTTTTGACCAAAGTCAGCAAAATTTAATAAATTATATGTCATACCAGGGGGGTAGTTTGGGGGGTTAATAGCTCGGCGAGTATTAGTCATAGGGCAAATCTAATAGCATACTCGGATTCTACGGGTCCATTTACACCAGAAAAAATGTCTTTACTAATACTATACACCGTGCGACCCCCATTTTAATATTGCGATACCCCAACAGGACCCCAATTAGGCCTCCGGTTCGAGTAAACGCGACACATAAGTGTACAACGGGGGTCCGAATAGTACTGAAACCACGCTATCTTACCATTTTGGACCCGTAGATTCCGAATATGCTATTAGATTTGCCCTAGGACCAATACTCGTCGAGCTATTTTTGACCAAACTCAGAAAATCTGGTGCCCACTACGCTACTATAGGGGGTAATAGCTCGGCGAATATTAGTCGCACGTAAAAATGGTGCTATTTTTGAACTCAGCGTGAAGTTCTGGTCTAGATAGATAGGTCTTAAGCATAGGATTAGAAAAATTTTGACAAGATTCATACCCCTTACCCCTAAAAGTCCCCTCGGGGCGATTTTTGGTACTACTTTGGGCCTCCAAATTTCAAGTAATAATGTCCCTATAGTAATTCGATGCCGTAGAACACACTGAGAATAAAATTTTGAGCCTAAAATCAACACCTGACCCAGGAAAATTCGGCTACTTCAAAAATAGGAACACGTTCGACCTAGGCCAATTTTGACCAATTTTCGTACTCTAACTACATTTGTCGTTATTATTACTATTTCAGTTCGTTGAAAGATTGAAGTTTTGTGCCGCCGCCGCCGCATATACTAACGCCTGCCGCCGCAATCGAAATTGCGATTATTGTAAGTAATCAAATTTTTTTTCACAAGTTTTTGAAAAAATAAAAAATATACAAGCCAACGCAAATGGGTCTCCTGAACAGGATGCAACCAAAATTAGCAAAATCGGACCACGGGTTAAGGAGTTATAGGGCTCCAAAGTGACCTTTCTGATACATAAATTATGCAAATTGACCACTTTTTTTCAAACGCAAATTGTGAAAAAAGTACTTAAGCAACCCCCACTTTTTTGAAGTCTACTGGTGCAGAATCGATAGGAGAACACGATAGGACCAACTTTCAAAAAAATGGATAAAATTTTTGGTATAGGTCAAAAAATGCCATTTTTCAGGCCAAAAGGCTATAGCTAGGTAAAATAAATAGTTGCATCGTGTTCAGGAGATCCATTTACCCTACATGACATGTAGAAATGGTAAGAAAAGTCAAATTTAGAAATTTCAATCCGATTTAGGGCATTTTTTGACCAATTTTAGTACTCTAATTATATTTGTTGTTAATTATTTCTATTTCAGCTGATCGTTAGTGTATCAAGGCTGCCGCCGCCGCACATTCCGGCCGCCGCCGCTCAGCCTATAGCTGCCGCCGCAACTGTCGTTGCGAATTTTGGTAAGTATTCAAATTTTTTTCCAAATATTTGAAAAAAAAACAAATCAAAAAAATACATAAAACGAAGCAGATGGATCTCCTGAACAGGATGCAACCAAAAATAGCTCAATCGGACCATGGGTTAAGGAGTTATAGGGCCCCGAAGTCACCTTTCTGATACAAAAATTAGGCAAATTGACCACTTTTTTTCAAACGCACTTTGTGAAAAAAGTACTTAAGCGACCCCCACTTTTTTGAAGTCTACCGGTGCAGAATCGATAGGAGAATACGATAAGACCCACTTTCAAAAATGGATAAAATTTCTGGTATGGGTCAAAAAATGCCATGTTTCAGGCCAAAGGGCTATAGCTAGGTAAAAATAAATAGTTGCATCGTGTTCAGGAGATCCATTTACCCTATATAAGATGTAACAATTCTAAGAAAAAGTCAAATTTAAAAATTTCAAAATTTTGGATTTTGGGACCCGACCCCAGGGCCGCCCGGGGGTACCCCACAGCCATACTGGTGGGTCCCACAGCAAAACAAATAGCATCACCGTGTTCAGGGCAAAAAGTTACATAATAAAAAGCAATAAAATATAACACTTTCAATTCTTGAGATAGTGATAGCCACCTCAGAATGGAAAAACGACTTTCAGAACGGCCAAAATGCCGCACGGGGTACCTCCACAGCCATGGGTGTAAGTCGCACAGCAAAACCAACGCTACCATTCGATTCGGCGAGTTTAGTTACATAACTTAAGACCTTAAAATCCGTATTTTAAGAACACTTATTCTAAATTTGGGGCCACACGATACAGATTTTGATATTTATGAGGAGGTGGATAACCCGGAAGAGTTATTTTTCATTAATAGTGAGGGACACGGGGTTCAAGATACAATGTCCCCCATGGTTCAAAAATTCCTGATACTTGATTGTGGCTATGGGCGCGATGAACGATATTACACCAACACTGATATGCGCAGACTATATGCCACATTAGGTAAACAAATAGTCGGGGAGGAAAACATGGCTTATATGATGGCCCATACGGTCAAAACAAGCAAACAGACATACCAACAAAAACAAGTTGAAATAGAAGCCAACCTCCCCGGCTACGGCAAAAACTTACGTGATTATTTTAACAATATTACTCCAGGAAACATTGAACCCATGGCCAGGCAGGGCGCCCCCGACCCAGCAAGCCCTGCGGCAAACACCCGGTCACGACAAGCGCGCTTAGCGCCAGCTGAAACATCGTCTCATGACGATACTCTGGAATCTGTTTCGGGCATGAGGGGGACAGGAATGGGGTCACACCAGCCCAAAAAATTAGTTGAAACCAGACATCGGGACATGCTGGAGGATTCTACCCAGAGGGATGAAGAGGAGGAGGCGGCTACCGAGGGGAATTCCACCACAGCTCACATTGCAGTTCTTAGGCCAATGCGATGCTGCCGAAGTTGAAAAAATGGCTGAAGACACCGGCGACGTGGCTACGATTGCCGCCGTCCGGCTACTGGATTATGGGGAGTTAAATGACAATTCCCAACGAACCCTAAACGTGGAAGCGGCAGAGTTCCAAGACAATGCTGCCTTCGCAGAAGGTGTCGACGACACCGAAAATATAATTATTGAGGAAAAGGTGACTCGGACCCGTCAAACAAGGGGCCGGGACATCATAAAACGGGTAAAATGTCCCTTCGCAGTCCGAAATCCCCTTTCTTCCGAGGACTGCAGGGAATTACTAAAATTGGGATGCGTCCTTGATTTAAATATGCAGCAACAATGGCCCGGGCTTGAAAAGGCCGAGACTGGCGAACGGGAAACTCATGATATAGAGTTAGGATTATACGCCACGTCGGCCGTTTCACCCAGGGACATTGTGTGCGATTACAATGGCCAATGTATATCAGTTAATATACATAACGAATTTCCTCTAACGCAAATGATTCCCGAACAATATCAATTTACCCATATAGATGACAGAAGCGCCGCCGTCAACATCGGCGATTACGCTTTCTGTGGACAAAAATGTGCATGGCTGGGCCATAGAAATGCACATGATTTAAACATTACAACAACGTTTGGCAATTTGGCCAATAGCTCAAAGGATAAAAATTGTTGTAATGCCCAATTTCAAATTTTAAACTTATCTAGGACTAGGAAGGATAATAAATCAATAGACATTTTGAATAACAGCAGGACTTGGCTCACTGCTGAAAATGTGGAACTTACGGGTTATAAGTTTCCCTTTATCGTGGCTCGGTGTCATATCGATAAAGGGGAACAAGTTATAGTTGATTACGGCCAACCGACCAAAAGACGATCACAGTTAGGTATTCCAAGATATCCAAATTTACAATGCCCACTTGTGGAGGATAAATGTAAGGATATTTTGTGGGGGACCTAGCCTGGGTTTGGGGATTAGGGAAAGGGGGGTTGTAAAGAATAAGTAGTATTAGTCTCTGTAGCTAAATTGTAATACCTTCAAGACCAGGTGTTCATGTTTTAGGCATTATATCGGATGTATTGCTCGAATTGCCGGAAAAACCTTCGAACGTGCTTGATTCCAGTGTGGATGTCGGTAACTGAAGTAAAAGGCATTATATACTATATAATACGTCAGATACACATTCACAGACAGACATATGAACGAATAATGTTCAACCAATCCACATGTATGCATATATCATACGGTTTGTTTATTAATTAAAACTATAATATACTCAAAGTGACGGTACTGATGAAATGGTTTTAACCCAATGTGCTAGTATATAGGTACCGTCACTCTTTTTTGGTGTAAATATATGCATGTATATATTAAATTACCGTTACGCTAAGAAATAATAATAAATAGTAAATGACTAAGGTCAGTCAGAGCTACGGATGTGCCATGCATTGGAACAAGTTGAGACTTTTCTTTTCTCTTTTTCCATATTTCATTCCCTTAAATTCTAACCTTTTACAGTTTTCGGTTATTAGATTTGGTACCTTACAAGTACGTTCTCATTTTGGTTTTCCGTTCCAATCTATATCTGGGGTAATAATGTACATCTGCATCAGGTATATGTTAAGTTGGTTTCCTTTATTCCCTCCCCCCTTTTTATGGTTAATGGCATATTGTTACGGCATATTGTTATGAAGTTTTTATTTCCTTTCATCTTTTTATATATTTCCTATTAAATTTTGAACCTTTTACAATATTCATTTATTGAGATATGGACCTTAAAGGTTCTCTTTTCTTTTTGCTCCTTTGTTTCAGTCTGAATTTCGGGTAAAAAATTTTATATTAATGGTACGGCATACAGGGAAATTACTTTTGGTAATTCCCATACTGTTACCATTTACTTACTAGTTCAACACGTTTTTTAGCAGACTGGTAGCAATAAACTTTTTCATGGTCTTTCACTCTTATTTTTCATTACCATTCCCTAAAGTTTCATTTACTCATGTATTACGTTGCACTGTTGGTTTTGGTCAACTCCCACAAAATCGCACCACCATATCAATATGGCGACATATTGATCCGGCTAAAATTTACATTGTTAGGGTTAATACGGCCGGCCTTGACGTGGTGTGGGAGCTCACTCCGGAGTTTACTCCGGAGTGCCAAATGGTGGGCGTATTATCTAGGGTTTTATCCAACATTGGTCTGCTTCGTTGAGATTTATAGGTAGGATGTGGACACAGATATTTTATTTCGGTAGTTTACTATGGAGATGTATGTATTTTTAATTAATTACAGATTCTCTTAGTATTTATTGTTGCGCTTTACTACTGGTATTGACGATTCTGGAATAATGTCTGAAACTAGCAGTTCTAAAACCATTGGGTCTGACACCAGTGTCAATCGTACGGTCCGTGATCTTTCATTGGAACTTAACGGTCGTGGTCGATCTTATAGTGCAAGAATGGGCGACAAATCCGGTTAGAATTAATTCTTATTTGTTTCTTGGAACAGATATATACATATACACCAACCATGTATTTATATCAACATTAAGCATTAGAAGTACTATAGGAACCCCTACATAATATAATTTCAATAAACATTATACTATTTGAAATTAATGGTGGTCGTATCCTATTGGGGTCTTGATATTTTAGTTTTTATGGAAGAAAATTTCGGGGGATTTAAATTATTATTACCCTGGAGTGGTACTTTTGGCCTTTATGAGATATATGTGAGTTAATAATTAGTATGGGGGGTAGTATTCGCGTCTGCGAGAGAGTTCTCGAACGTGGTACTATCCCCTAGCGTACTTTTACGCTTTTCTCACATATTAAAGACATTTGTTATTTTAATATATAACAACATTCGTTCCATTTTTCTTACATTTATTTTTAAGGTATTTTGATTTCACCTTATAGTTTCTTCATGGTTTTTGAGGCTTAACATGCAGCTCCCCCTTGTGGTATTTTTGAATCTAGTTTCATAAATTCGTCACTGTTGGGAAACTAGAGGATGCTTCCACCTCAAGTCAATTTATTATTTTATTATTTCATTTTATTTATTCATTCTATTATTTTATATAATCTCAATATTATTCACTTTCGTTACATTATTATATTATTTCACATTATTTTATTGGTTATTATATTATATTTAACATAAAAAATTTCCTACAAAATATGTATGTTCATAACGCGTGCCCTATTACCGTGACTATGGGCCTTGTCGCACGGGACCCCGCCTCCTATCCTTCGCAGGTGGATGGTTCTGGTGGTTGTAGTAATGTTTCAGCTGATGGAATCTTTGCTATTAAATCCTGCGCCATTCCCCAATTCTGCATAAAGAACTGTTATGTGTGAAAATTTTATTACCCTGATCCGGTCTTTGCCTCAGCTTACAACAATAGATTCTATTTGAGTTCCTATACAGGTGTGACCCCATGAGATGTCACTAATGTAGTTTACTTGATAGAATGTTGTCAATGTGGGATTCAGTATGTTGGGGAGACTGGAAGAAAATTAAAAGTAAGAATGTATGAGCATTTCTCTGCTATTAAAAATTGTAATATAAACAAAAGTAAATCTTTAGTATACCATTTTAACAATGGGGTTTGAAAAGTTGCCAGAATTAGAATTATTGATAAATTACTGGATAATAATACGGGGGAAGATATTAGAGCTATTAGAGTCCGCAAGGAAAGCTTCTGGATTAAAATATTGAGATCTAAAATTCCATATGGTCTTAATGATAAAATGTTGGGGGATAACCCAAACTCTCCAGTATTTTCTAATTTTATTTATGGTGAAAATAGAGTTAGGGTACGTTCTCGAAAGAACCATAGAGTTATATCCAATGAACCTTTAGAAGTTATCCTTAACAAGTTCTTCCAATATTTGTTTGGTAATAATATACGGATTAGGAAAAGTATTGTTAATTTCATTCTGGGCCTCAATAAGTATAATACCCTGGTCTTTTATAATAAATGTGAAAATTTGACACAATTCTCTGATGACTCAGGTATGAATATATTCTGTGACCCTCTTTTTTACGATATTGTTATGGATATTCTCGAATATAAAATATGGAGTGGTAAAGTTAAAAAAAGTACTACTCGTAAAAGTTATTTTAAAATTACATATCATAATAGGGGTTACGACATGATAAAACTAGGAAGTGTATTTAAACACTCTGACGTATTAAAATGTTGGCCGGTCGTGGACACTGAGTACACCTTTCTGAGTAAACCTGTAGTATGTTTCAATTACAAACCTCCTTTAGGTATTTCACTCTTTAATTACAGAGAAATTTTAAAGTCTGACACTCTTTTGGACATGCTTGCTAATAACGTCTCTTGATCTTGCCACTCCTCTAAATTTATAGATTTGTACCATGGCCATATCGTTACTGGGAATCTTGATATTATTCAAGATTCTGCAGTTCGTAACTTATTTTTAAAAGGTCCTTCTTACAGAATGCCTTCTAGAGTGTGATGGAATAAGATAAAATTGTCCTTTCATAGCTCTATTAATCAGTATATCGATTCCCTGAAAATTAAATATAAGGAGATTGCTGACTTAGACTTCAATGAATGGAAATGCATGGCAATATATGCATTACATAACAAAATCAATAATTTGCACATGGATAATCAAAAAAATAACTATTTCTCTCTCTCTAAGAATAGCAACAGTTATATCAAGCGTCTCAAGGAAAGATTTATTATAACGGTTACGGACAAAGCTTCCCAAAACTTTAGCCTGATCTGAAAAGTCTTTTATGTACAACTTATCGCGCAAGAATTGGGTTATAATATACACACTGGTACCTTCAATGGACAGAGTTATGATTTGTGCACAATTTTTAAAGACAACATTATTCATAAACTTTTGGAAGAATGTAATATGCAATTCGGGGTAAAGGTCGAAACACATAACAGATGCTTTCCCATTATTCAGGCTATTCCAAAATTCCATAAGAATCCAGTTAAATTTAGATATATAATCTCTAGTAAAAAGGCCATTACTAAACCCGTTTCTCATTTTCTGGGTAAAATTTTCAAATTGTTTCTCCGTTATATTAAACGATGTTCCTTTTTTGACCTAAAATTTAGGTTCATGAAAACGTGTTGGATTACAGATAGCAGCGAGGATATTCTTCGCTGCTTGTCTTACCTTAATAATATTCAGGCTTGTGCCAATGTCAACACATATGACTTCACTACACTTTATTCCAGCCTTCCTCATGATAAAATTATTCATAATTTAGGTAAATTAATTGAAAAAATGTTTGCTAAATCTCCTAAATCACATATTGCTTGTAACAGGTTCGGGGCTTATTGGTGTAATAAGTCTAATACTAACATCACTTTTGAGAAAGCGCAGGTACAAGATATGCTTACTTGGCTCATCAATAACGCATTCTTTGAATTTGGTCCCTTTCTTTTTAGGCAAACTGTGGGTATACCTATGGGCACTGACTCTGCTCCTTTCATTGCTAATCTTTTTTTATACACCCTAGAATCAGACTTTATTAAGAACTCCTCTCTTGATGTGCGGAAAAAATTGAAATATGTGTTCCGTTACATTGATGATATTACGGTTATTAATGATGGGGATTTATTTGATAGAGTTTATAAGAGTATATATCCATCAGAGCTTACGTTAGAGAAAATTAATACCAGTAATAAGAAAGCCAATGTTCTGGACATGAGTATTGAAATTTTGGGTAAGAGGGCGGTTATAGATATCTTTGACAAGAGAGAAGAATTCTCGTTCAGAGTTTATACTTTTCCTCATGTTTCCTCCAACATTTCTAAAAATGTTTTTAAAGGGATTATGCATACACAGATCAATAGAATTTATAGAATCTGTAATGTGAGGGAATATTTCAAGAATAGATTATTAAATTTGATCACCAAATTTAGAGACAGGGGTTTTTCTAAAAGATTTTGTTGGCTTTCTTTAAAAGTGGAACTCTCTAGATTATTGATGGGTCAAAATAAGTTTGGTTTAGATTATTACATGTTTGTTAAGGAATTGCGTACTTAGCAGTAAAAAATTTTTCTCTTTTATTTATAGCTTCACATAAACGGAGAGCCACTTCATCGCTTGAACGTTCATCTGTTGCACAAGCAGATTTTGAAGGTTTCAAAAACCAAGTGGCGGCTGCTATTAATGACAATCGTTCAAAAATTTGCAAAGTAGAAACAATTGTAAGAGTTGAAGCTGAACATAGTAGGCGCAATAATTTGTTTATCTCTGGCGTTGACGTTCCGGAGGGTGGTAACGCTCTGGAAGCTGTGATTGCGTTTTTGAATCATAATGTTCTTGACGGCACGGGAACTATGTGTCTTTCGGCTGATGACATCGTGTGTTGTCAGACTGTTAGACCTCCGTCCAATAATTCGGCCAAACCTAAATTAAATAAAATATTGATTAGTTTTGTGCATCATCACAAAAAGCAATTTATTTTAAAAAATGCCTCGCGTCTCAAAAATTATAATATATCACGGAAACGTGCTGGTCTTGCAACTGTGTTTATAGAAGCGCATCACGAGCCGGTAAGAGCACAAAAGTGGCAGTATTTCAAGAAGATTAATAGATTGATGAATACTCGCCATCCGATTCTGATTTATCTTCCCGAGCCAGTCATCGTCATAGGTAATGTACGGTATACGGTAGATAATCTACCTCAAGAGATCAAGAATGTAGTGGGTGTTTTCCAGCATGGTAATTAGGTGTATGCTTATTCTGGGTTTGTGTCGATGGGTATTTACTCTGATTCGCACTGCTTGCACTGGGTTATTGTATTTATTGGGTCTATCTTATTTAGTGTCTATTTCTGAACACTTTTGACCTTTGGC
>JASANE010011361.1:0-36045 GCA_030248225.1 Trileptium ribeirensis
ATGTTATGTGTGTTACCTATTTCTTCATTCCGTTACGTATTGCTGGGATCTATTTGATAAGGTTGGGAGGGAGCAGCAAGATGATTATAGATTGCTTGAAGTGGCTTGACGCTCGCTTCACCTAGTATTTTGCAGTTTTAAACTGACGGTGGTCGCAAACCTTTATACTGGTCGCATTACACATAAAACAACAAATTATATAGAAGCAGGTAGCAATACCTGTTCCCATCGTAAAATATAATTTTTGAAGTTAACATGATAGTCCAGGACATCAGAAAATAGAACGCCGTAGCTATTCCCAAGCAGTGTGTAGCTTATTTTATTTAAATGATTAAAAGATTTAACATAACACATACTGTCAGGAGGACATTCACTGTAAAAGGAATGTCGTATCAGTCAGCTAAAGACAACTACCACGCTATGAACGTTGAAAAAAGTGTGCAAACATACGTTTATTCACACAAAACATATCGCTTTTTGACATTCTGTTTATTACATTCCAATGCAAATTTGAGTAGACCTTAACCTTTTAAAAAATATTGTTATAATAAATTATTTATTATATACTTTGACAAATTTATACACAAACAGCTCTTCAAAAATATCACTTGATTATCATTTTTATTTTTAGGTAGGCATATCACATTGACATTTGTAACGATATTTTAGTTAAAATGTTTTAAACTATAACCCTCTTATGCCCGTAAGGTCCAAATGGACCCAACGCACATTGCGACTCGTTGTGTTTACTAAGTTTGTCGTATATCGTACGTTTGAACGTGCGTTGTTATTCGCTCGCATTGTGAGGTTCCTTAAGGAACCGAGCAACAGCTGTCAGATAGCTCATTGGTTTGTGTACACAAGTTTCAACTGTACGTTTCGGGTTCGATCCCTGGCGCAGGCTTGAGTTTGTCAAACATTGCACGATACTCGAATTCATTCGGGCATGAAAGGGTTAAAAGTAGGTATAATCGGCAAAATAAACTGATTTTAAGAAATGTTGAAATTTGAACCACGAACCTGAAAGAAAGAAATAGGAAAAAATAAGTTTCCTATTAACATAATACATTAATTTCTAATATAACAAATATATAAAACACACACAACATCAAACAATATGTTTGCTGTGTGTACAAATGATAACAGCAACGTTACACCCACATATGGGTATGTTATCTCGTTGTTATGATTACTTTGCACATCGCATGCTATAAGATACATCGAAGTTATCGTAATTACGTAATGCATCCAGGTTGTAGCCACTCTAAACTGCACAAGTCCAGCTGGTTTGCAAAGCCAGTTTTATTCCTGAATAATTATAATAAATGATGAAAATGAGCAACTAATTTGCATTTAGGTTTGTTATTCCTATGTAAGCAATACCATTTTAGGTGTTGCATCTCAGCTGCTGTTTCTGCAGTTGCATTCTGTCTTAGTGCAAGTTTGTCATGCCATTTATCTTTATTATATTGTTTTGTTACTTGTCAATAAACACATGGGTTTTAATTATCTCCATGAAAAGATGTAAAGATTAAAGGATCTTACACACGCAAATTTAAGTGAACTATTGCCCAGCCTGAATATACTGCTACAGCCCGATAGGTTGACAGAACAGCTCTGACTAGCCTATGGTGCAGCTATAGTATGTGTTATAATCCAAGAGTCCGGTTGGGCCGTAGCTCGCCAGAACTTAGCCACGTGTAATCTTGCCATTATTAAGACCACGTCAACTCATCTTATTGTGACCCATAAACGATTACCGATTTTCTCCATGAAACGATGTAAGGACTAACGGGTCTTACACACGCTAATTTAAGTGAACTATTGCCCAGCCGGAATATACTGCTACAGAACGATAAGTTGATAGAATAGTATGTGTTATAATCCAAGAGTCCGGCTGGGTCGTAGCTCACCTAAAGTTATTCACGTGGAATCTTGCCATTATTATGGCCACGTGTATCTTACTGTGACGCATGAACGATAACAGTGTGGGTAACCTCGTTGCTCTCAAACTTATACACATAACAAACATATTGACTGGATTTGCAATAAATGTTTTACAATATTATTATAATTACCTTTGTTATGCACCATGCTAGCTCGGGTTCGAGTCGTCGCGCCGGCAATTGTCTGTGTCACGCTAGTGAAAATCCAAACAAATTCATGAAGTAAAGGGTTAATAATAATTTTGCGTTCAATGTAAACTTCACCTGAATATTTTTAAGAATATTCTTGTAATATATTGTTTACGCAGAAGGCTATTTATACTAGGCCGCACTAGTAGACAGTCATCATTTAAGCAAGCTGACCGCTAAAGTGTTAATAACTAGTTGTAACATCTGCTTGATTAACCAAAGTAACCAAAGTGCGTTTCGGTTGATCAAATTATTGATTTCAACTTACTGAATAATCGACTTGAGATCCAGCGGTGCTGTTGGATGTGTTTGAAAGTTCTGGTCGCTGGCTACATTGTTCAGGGGCCACAGAACGGACAGAACAGAATTTTCTTAAATTCTACTGTATGCCCAATAGTTAATGAATTTTACAAAACCGGTCCTTGGAGTCAGCTTGCCAACGAAGATGCGTTATGGCAAACACCTCGAGTCCGTCAGATCACAAAAGCATTGCAAGGATTTCATAAAAATCAAATTATCGATATGTATACTGTTTGATATCACGAAGACATTCTTAAATTTCATAACATATTTTCGAGTTATGGAAGATATGCATGATATCTACTCGGTATACTTTTAAGAGTCTTTTGAGTTAGTCCTCCCTCTCCAGCTGGAAATTGGTCAATTTCAAAGATACAGAGAGAAATTTAGTATCATTCAACTCAACTGGTTCAGAAAATACATTAATATCAGATTTTGGTTTTTTCAAGATTGTTGGACGTAGAGGGCTAAAATCGATCTGTATGTTTTTAGATCCGCTGTAGTGAAACCAGCTGTACTGACGTTATATTGTGCAATACGGGCAACGCTAGTTACCTACAGCATACAAAGTAATGCTTGACATTGTGATTTCTAGTGAAAGTTGTGATTTATAAATTTCGGAATTTACCAACTTTTTGGTCACTTCAGCACAAAATAAACCGTGCCACGGTTTTTGTATTTACTGAATATTGTCGTAATGTTGCACTTAATATATTGTTCGTATATTATTTTCTTTTTTTTGGATTTGAAATGGGCACAGCAAGCTGCGTTTGGTTGGAACACAAAAATTTCCACTAACCACATTCTTTCCGTTTGTCCCGTCTTTGCGTGGTTCTAGTTTAATTTATATATAATTTGATTAGTGCATGAGTAATCTTCAGCTGCGCCCCTTACCATCCTCTTTTGACAAAAGCGATTGCCATTCAGTTGTTCACTGAACACAAATTTCATGGGTTAAAGAACAGAAATTAGTCGATTTCATATTCCATACATTATAATTTGAAAATGTTCGCGAATACATTGGTGTTAAAGTACAGGGCCGAATTGAATTCGCTAATTCCGTTATGGAACAGAAAGTGTCGAAATTGGATACAGCTATAGAAATCCGAGTTTTGTTCGCTAACATCGTTTTGTATATGGTGTCACAAGAAGATGGTTGGGGGCGCATATTAAGTTTACTCTTGCATAGCAGAACTTATATAATTCAATCAAGGTAGTTTAATTGTATAAAACAATAATTTAAAGGATGTTGAACGTTAATGAAAACATTTTGAAAATTACTGTTAGTTGTAAAAGTTACCTGCTTGCACGCGGATTGCGAATCGGTGGCTGTTTAAAATTAATTTATTACTCATTCCCGATGTTACAATTCCGATGCGAAATTCCATTTACGAGACAACTAGAAAGCACAACAATTCATTATAAAATAATGATTTGTGAAATGTACCACAACAGCAAGATATATATATTATTTACCCCCGGCGCGATTATTTATTCTTTTAAAAACAGTTTCAATTCATCTTATTTAGAAAAGCTAGAAACAAAATCGAAATAGGATCATAGCTGTGTAATAAAAGTAGCTGCACGTTTATGTTTGCACACGACATTTTAACAATGAGTTCATACTTTATACTTTGTTTAATAAAGCTTAGAGCGTTACTAGATACTTTCGCTGAGATCGTTGGGTATACGCAATTTTTGATCAATCTGGCTAACTTGTAGGACACTGTGTTCAGAGCATGGCAAATATTGGCTTTGTGTCATACATTTGACAATGTTTACGTTAAGCATTACACAAAGCTTGAATAATCTGAGTAATCACGCAATACCATCGGTACGATGTGTCATCTCTTCAGCGAGTTCAAAAGTATTAAATGATAATTCACAAAACACATAAAAATCTTAGAGTTTATAATGCTGGTTATTAACTATTCTAGCTGTTGGCATGGAAATAAATTAGACTTCATTTTGACAATTTTAATTTAATATTTTAACGGAGAACCTAGCGGTCCCCCTGTTTCATGCCAACAAGACAAAATTCGGAGACCCTGATTTAAAACAACGATTTAAGCGGTGTGAAAAAGTTTTGGTGGGTGGCGAAGCAGGTGCCAAGCAACCGGCAATATAAGTCTTTAAAGGAATTGTTACCACTATACCTGCAATTAGTGCTTTTGAAGTATAGTAACTTGTGCTCATATTTCCATCCTGTTACATTATGACCTGAGTTGAAATTGTTCTGCTCGTTATCATTTGTAAAAATATCTATAGTCATACAAATACAGAGTCACACAAATTCAGCATTTATCAATTTACATCAATAGAAACAACGGGATAGCAAGGTCTTCAATCACATTTTCATTAGTGCTATCTCGCTGGGGTAATATTTTTATACGTTAAGAGCACCATTTATTTACGGAAGCAAAAACCGCAAAAAAGACAAACAGGTTAGATGCCAACTAGACGTGATCTTCTAACTTCTGGATTGGTAAGACTGTACTCTAGACCACTAGACCACGATTTCACCAAGGTGCCCTGCATTGCGCTTAGGGTTTTAACTAAATTGGTCGTTTCTCGAAGAGTTTTGAAATGTTGCAGCTATCCTAAACTTAATTAACTGGAGCGAACAGAACGTAACTAACAGCCACAAACCGCACCAAGTAAGCTTAAATTGAAGCATATCTAGATGGTTAAAATGAAAAAATCTCCAATTAAAGTATTTGCATTCTTGCATTTTACTGAGAAATTCGTTCAGGTAAATTGTTTTGTCTGGTTGTGAAACGAATTTATTCGAATGGTTGTGTATATATAAAAACGATATTTGGACCAAAAAATGCAAAACAATTTTTAAACAAAATTTTATACCGTAATTCCTGCGATTTTGACTTGACTGAAACCGGTAGACGATTTCTGCGAAAACCGGAACCAGAATTCCGGTGACATCTTGTCCCTTAGATAAACTTTGGCTTCTACATGTAATCCCCAGCACCACCCAATTATTTTGAGCTGACATCAAAAACTACAAAGATTATATTAGTGGGTTTATCGTTTCTATTTTTCGGGCCGTGGCTCACTATTTATCATAAAAATAGTTTTGAGAAATTGGCAACTTTTATTAGCAGGTGCAGTAGCTTTTAGAACCGTCAGATCGATTAATCGAGTCGATTACCACAAACATTGGGTGCCCTCAGCTAATATTTTCTCGTGACATCGTTGGCTGCTATTGAGAAAAGCGAAGTTGAACACGGTTACCTGAAATAAAAGAGCAGGGCACGGTTTCGCAGTAGTATGGCAAATAGTCGAATTTAATGCGAATTGCAGTTATAAGATGTTTGTTTAGGGTACCAAGGGTCAAAGAAATGTAAATTCATAAAAACTTAATGAAACGTCAAAAGTGACAAAACAAAATTGTTTCTCTTATGGCAGTTGATCTGACAATGGGAGTGGGATTTGGAGCAAGACCTTACGCTCTAACCGCTACGCTATAGATCCTTGGGAAGACAATTCGTGTAGCACTGTATATAAGATACAGGGGAAAGTATGGAACTATGCGGCATTTATTTATATGGGTTCCTCGGGCTCGCTGGGATAATTTATATGGGTTCCTTTCCTATTTCTAATATTCCAACCCAGGGATGATCAATGCGCACACCTGCAACGCTCGGAGCTTGGGTGCTTATTTTATACCTTTGATCGATTGTTAGCTAACCGAGTGTTTCGTGAATAAAGCCACAACACTGTTGCAGTTCCGGAAACGTAAGCTGAGTTGCAGTTTATATACGATTCCATGCCCCGTTCTAGTCTCGTAAACACCTGAACAACTCATAAAGATTGCTACCCTAGTTCTTTAGTTTACTACAGCAGCTGTTTGTTGTATAGTTTCTATTACTTAGGGTAAACAAAACATTTAATATGTATATATTATGTATGCAGAGGTGCCTCGGTCAGCGAAATCCACACTACCGTAAAAACTGAACTTCAATTCATCTTATTTAGAAAAAGTAAAAAACTAAATAGGATCATAGCTATGTAATAAATACAGCCATTCATTAACAATCACACGATATGACACAGAAACCAATAGAAATTCACTTCGATCCTTCCTGTCGCATCCTTAGTTTGGACTTAGCGAAAACTAGTAAAAGGCACAAATAGGGACAGTATATTTTCTATTAAATAGTATTAAGGATTGTCATTCTTTTCTATAAGACTTTAGATCTGATACAAAAATTGCATATCTTCTCAACACTAGTGCACTAAAGGCCCAACCGTAGTTGGAAATGGGACTATACATACAAATGTATGTATATATGCGTTATAGATGATTTCAGTAAAATTTTGCGTAATATCGCGTTGTGTATGTTTTGTTTGTTTGTTTGGTTTGTTGTTTTTGAGATGCAAGAAACTTTTAGCGATGGTTGTTCTTGTGATGGCGAGCAGCCTAGCGAACGAGAAAGCAAACCCGTCGACCGCTGAACCGAGACAGAGCCGGGAGCCGACGATAGGAGAATACCGAGAAAGAGTAAGAGAGACACTGGGAGAGAATGATAGTCGGCGACTATTAAAACTTTTTCCCATAATTTAAGCGCACAAAATGTTGACGTGTGTGCTTATCCCCGTCGTACGGGAGCGTAACTGTGGTTGACTCTGTTTTCGATTGCGATGTGCGTGTATATGTACGTATGTGGAATGCGAAAAACGAAGGCACAAAATCAGTAAACCCATTCAATGCCAGCCTTTATACAGTTCGTTTTCACAGCACAGCCGATCAAATAACTTTATGGCCAAAGTCGAGCGGTAAGAAGAACTGAAAAATCCAATGTGTCTCTTGTCGTTTCTTCTGTAGTTTTAGCTTTTAAGTCAGACAGGGAATGGCGCGTACGTGTGTTTTGAGTTTTTCGCAGGCAAAAGCACGTTAGTGCTGTAAGACACAAATTATATCTTTCAGAGGCTTTTATTATTATTGTTATTATTATTTTTATTATGTGTAATCTGTCGTGTATGTATGTTTCTATCATTAGGTTCACTAAAGGCTAAAACGGAGGGGTTTTGTAGCGTGTATGCTACATCGAGCTTTTGTAAGCAGCTTTGATATAGCCAAAGAAAACGAAACTGTGCTGTGTCACTATATGTAAATATGTATATTTATATAATGTCACTTTTATTATATAGTATCTGTATGCATATATATTTTCTGGTTCTTTGTTAGCTGCCGCGCTTTTGTACTATAGAATATAAATTAAAGTTCAGTTCCGTCGTTCTTTGTATAAGACTGAAAACGCTCGCTACACGACGAAATTATTTATTATCAGCGTGACAACTGCTCTGTGGCAAGCAACTAAAGACTAATTTACAACTATATAACGACAACGTACTGTTTTTTGAGACGTCAAGCCTAAGATATTGTTTTTTTCGAGTGCAAAGTCATGAAATCTATTTTTTCCTTCACATGATATATGAATATATATTCACCTATATATGAATATATTATTACTGTTGGATGTTTACCTTAGGTGTATGTAGACGTTAATTCAGCAATATTTATTATGGTCGTTTTTGAACTTCTCGGCAAATATTAAGGTGAACATTATAGCAGCATAGCAGGGTATGCTTTGAAAATGCCCATCAAAGATACGCAGTTACTTACAGATAGCACCTACTAAGGAACACAAATTTGGTCACAATGTAGTTTTAAATTTTTACTGAATAAATTTATGCTAATATGATTATCTAGATTATCCTGTTGCCTAGCTGCAATATGCAGTAATAAAACGCAATGTTAATTGCTACACATACAACTCGAGAACCGAATGACGGAATTTCTTAAATTTTTTACCATTCAATGCGATCATAAAATGGCACATGCAAAAAAATTATTTGCCTGTATCTCCCTTTGTTTGCAAAGCAGGGTTTGAATAAAACTCCTACTTCGAGCCAAAATCAGTTTGGATAAAGAAACCACGATTGCCTATAACCTAGCAAACATAAGGCACTAAAATTTTTCCAAGGTACGTGGCATAACGCAATCTTCATGAAACTCTTCATGAAACATAACCCAATAAACTCTTCATGAAACCATAACGCGACTAAAACCACATTGTTGGATGAGTTGCTGTTATTTATATTTTGCCTTTGGTTGGCACAACTTGATTCGAACATTCATAGCCCATACACCAGTAGATAAATGGCTTAGAAAATATATAACCAACAACGTCTCGGACAGGGAAAAGCCTGTGCTATTGCTAAATTTAGTGTAATTTTGCTGTTTTCAAATATTACTTGGAAACGGTTGCTGCAGGTAAAATCTTTACGGTACATGTGTCTTATGTTGAAATACGCTTGCAATTGTTGACCTAGTAATGGTTCCACTCTTTATGGCGGAATTACCCTGCCAATCCCTATATCTTAACTCCAAAATTACTTATATTTTGTCTTTTAACCTTTCTATAATCGACCTATATGCTGGAAACATTAATACGGCTACTGCATACCTTTATTGCTTATTTTAAAATATTTTAAATTTTCCAATTAATTAGGTTACATTGATCAGCAATTAACGTTTTTGCCGCCAATCGCATACTACAAGCCACCTGATTTCCCAGTCTAACTTAGACGACTATCGGAAACATTTATAAACTAGGTGGCATCGCTAACGCTCTCAGCGCAGCATTCAATGTGATATAATAAAGCAGTGAAGCGCAGTTGTACTCTCACAGGTTTTGAGGTTTTGACTAATCACTTTTGTATCTGCTGACCGTGTATACGGATGTTGTATTTCTTGCATGAAAATGTATTTTTTGTGATTTTTATAACCCCGTTAATTTCAGCTGACAGTACTATGTTAGGTACTTTTTGCAATATCGTCTCATCTTAAATGGTTGCACAACAACTATGGGTGTTATTAGTTTCACCTAACACGATACACTATGATACCAGCCACCATACCGTTTATTCTTAGCATAGGTAACATTGTAGCTTTAGCTATTGTCTAAGTCACAAATTTAGAGTGTACAATATCATATTGAGACTGTTTCACAATCACAGTTTTATGGGATTCTCAGATTTGATACTGCACGAGATGCCGTGTAAAAGTATTAAATGAATTTCTAGATTTTTAAGGCTGTACCGGATGTGTTGTCAACTTCAAATCCTTTTCAGATTAATATATCTTCACAGTTTCATATCAGTTGTCATATTTGAGTACTGTACGGATTGTCGTGTTAGTTTCAAATTCATTTTCAAATTGGACGTTTTGTGGCATGTCTTGACCGATTGAAATCTGTCTCAGTTTTTAGGCTGTGCTTGATGTCTAGTCAGTTTCAAAAATTCATTAGCACATTAAACATATTACGGCATGTCTTAATAGGTTATTCTAATTAATTTTCCACAAACATCACCATTTAGGCGCTGTTCTATACTCGATTTACTCATATTAAATTAGTGAGCGCATGGTCGAAGATGATGCGAATAGAGCGGTCAGTTTTGTGGATATTTAACATTTGAATGTATATAGTAGTAAAATTGTGTTATTCACTCATAGACTGAGCGTTTATCCGGTCACTTCCAAAATTTGATTTGTTCTTTTGATATTTAGAACAAAGGTAGAATGGCTCAAAATGTATTTCCAACTATGGCCTTATACGTCAACACTCAACAGGTAAAGTGCTAGCAACAACAGTTTGGAAACAGCAGCTTTTTTCATGCAAATATCTCAGCACCGTTCTCAAATATTGCCATATATGTCAAAAACGCTACTTCACCTTGAAGGATTTAATAGTATCTAATGTTCATAAATCTTCAGCTGATCATAAGTACACTTGTTTGTTTATAACGAAAAGTATATAGACAGTTGTTGACGACGACCCGGATATTTCAGTATTAACAGGAAACGATTTAAAGAATCATAGGTGTTGAAGATTAGTCGGCGTATAGGGTGGTGCACGTATAGGGCGTGATAGTTAACGCAGGTTGCAGTCACATGTGGTCGGGATAGTTAACGCAGGTTGCAGTCACATGCCATAACGGTCAGTGTTGATGTTATTTTAATCTGAAACGTAGTCCTATTATTTATTGTGACATGGCTGAAGCCGCATTGCGACATTATTCACTGCAAGGCGAGTTACCGGGAACGTTCGTTATATTTTGTCGCTTTGTCGGTTTTGTTTTTTAAATTATTCATCATACACTGCAGGAGTTTTCCAAGTTACCGCTACAATCCATATTGATGCCCCAAGGACTGAAACAGTGGAGTTTTATGTAATTACAAATGTGGAAAGCGCCCTTGCGGGAGATCAAAGCAAGTTTATTGCGGTTGCTATCAAGAAATATTAAAACCAGCTTCCAAATTCCTAGAGTCGGACAGATGCTAACTAAATTGAGTACGCTTAATCTTTCCTACATATCCAAGGCCGTATTAGGTTTACTTTTGTGTTTGATAGTCATTTTCGCACTGTTCTCTTTTTAGCACGAAGTAAAATCAACGATCATACGTTTCGGTAACTGCAGCTTAACAAACCAAAATTGGCTTAAAATATTTTTACTAAGAATACTCGTACACCTTGCAGGCTTCCCACAGTAGAGAAACAATAACATAATGTGTCGGGTTTTGTGTTGGTCTAGATATTCACTCTACGGAAAAACGACAAGTGTAATTATTTGGGCTATATTTTTATTACGATAGTTTTCTTTTGATTATTTGACTATTTTATCTTAGTAGAATGAAATTGAATAAATGCGAAATATGAATTCACTATAGTGATTAGTGGACCCAGATAGGGTTGCTCCAGCTACTCGTTGGAAGTTAAGAGGCCCACAAAAGTGAAATCCTCTTTCGAAGAATTTGTTGACTATGGATCGAGGTCTGATTGTCCCCTCACAAGCCCTGGTAAGAAATTTCTGATTCCACCAGTAGCTATAATTTTGCAGCTAACGTGACACATGGGAAAATGTAGTTTGATAAATTTGGCTTCGGGTAACAACAATTTTGAAAGCTCTAAACATTATTTCCAGCTATAGAGTTCTAGACTTTGTGTTGGATTACTTTGTACAGGTGATCTTTGTTCATGCAAACTTGTAAGAGCCTGACAGAGTGACGCCGTCTTACCACTGTGAGAGACAATTATTTTAATTCAGTTTTTGCGGCATAAGATCATCGGAACAAAACCATTTGGAAACTTAGAGGCACATCTAAGAGTGCCACACTACATAAGGGTTAACCCTCGAAAGTGAGACTATCTCGCTTCAACTGTGCGTGCTCTAGTAGTCGTGATGAACCATATTTTTTATTTATCTTTTAAATTGTTGCCATATCACAGTTCAGGCAATATAATGCCATCAACTTAACTATTCGTAGCCTATTGTAGCTATTAGTTTATTTCGAAGCAATTGTAACAACTTGCGTGAAGACGTACGGAGGCTGTAAACGTCACAAAAGTTTTTATCTACGCTGAAAAGATACAAATTTTTATGATACCACCGCTGTTGTTGAATAAGATAGCTTATTAACGCTGCACAGCAGGAAGAAACTAATATATAATTAAGAAGAAAGATATCTATTCTTCCTCTTGTATAGAAAAGTAGTAAAATTTTTAAGTTTTCTATGTATTGGTTATTTTATGATTGAAACTGCAAGCAGTGTTTTTATAGATATATTTCAAGTTTGTTCTAAAGTTTATGGGTTTCTAACAATGACTCGCGAATCCAGATGGCAGTGGGGCTAGAGACCTCCTCCCGTTAGATCTTAGCTGAGCCATCAAGAAATAAAATTTATAAAAATAGTGGAAACATTTGTTTTCAAATGTCGTAGCGATGTGCAATCCGTTCAGAACTCCATATAAATATCTGGATCTGAAAATGTTATCAACCTGTGTCTGACATGCAGGGGAAGCCATCTCATGCAAGATTAATCTCAAAAGAATCTGAGCCTCTCTTATGTATACAATATAGTTTTGAGGTTAGAAAACGTTGTCAATGCAAACGGGAGTTCTAGCGCCTTATTGTCCTATCTGCTTACTAAAAACAACCACTTGTTTTTGATGAAGTGATATTTTGTCAAAAAACTGGATGTGAGAAACTTCAAAAACTTTTGATAACATTACAACTCTTAATACAATGAAGAATATCAAGATGAAGAAATATGTGTATGGATGAGTTTTTCTCAACGTTCATCAGGACGGTTGTGATATATATATATATTTATTTTTGCTGTTTCGAAATTTATATTAGCAATACAATGTATTACCTATGGGATTTAGCCGTGGATCTTACATATGAAAATACATATTACGCCATGAAATTAATATAGTTGAGATTTGGTTACTTGAGTTCGCAAAGATCATGCTCCAGAATATATTTTTTGAATAAAACGTAACATATGCTGAGATCATTTTGTTACTAAATGTTGGCTAATTGAATAAGATAATTCAGTTGGTATCGTTTTTACATCACAAAGTTGCATTTTACAGTATAAATGCCAAAGTAGGGGTTCAGGGTGGGCTACCCCTGAGACATCGCACCCCCCTCACGAGGTCATACGCCTAAAGTGTGAAAAAATATTTATCGAAAACCCGGCCAGTAAAAGATTTACAGTGTTTACCTCATTTAGACAAAAAATGTTTTAAAAAATTTATATTTATTCGATCTTAAAGCTTGAGTAGAGTTTATTCTTTTTTTATGCCCTGCGTTTGTTTGTGTGTAGGTTTTACGGCGCGCGGTTATAATATAGTATTATTTGTTTTTCTATTTAATGAGGAGACACATACACAAGCAAGCGGTAAACAGGTTTTAAGGTTTCATCTTTTATCTATGATATTGAATATCCTTTTTAAGCATTACAATCGCGACAACCCAAGCACAAAGCTGTCTTTATGAGCGAATGCCGTTTTGGCATGCTTTCAGCTGTGATTTTGTTTCCAACTTTCTTTAGACCAAGTTGCTGGTTTATTGGTCAGATGCGTTCTGTCCAAGTAAGATTTATCACATATTTGTTCCACGATATGCCTGTTTAACACCTTCATGCTCCAATCAATTTGTGTATCGTTGAATGTTTGACAAGCTCAAACAGGCGGCAGGAATCGATCCGAGGTAAGCGCGCGAACGTTGCGTGATGAAACCATTGAGCTTTCTGAGAGCTGCTGCTCGGTATTGAAAGGAATCTCACGGCGCGAGCCAATGACAACGCACATGTAAACATATGTATTTTGAACACCAATGTCCATGACAATTTTTAAAGCTACAAGCTTTCTCTTTTTTAATAGGCAAACACGTTTACTTCATGTGTCTGAACATTGTTATTTGATTTTCTCAATAATTAGTAGATACAAATGTGGACCTCTCCATACCACTGTCTTGTTCGCCGATATACCTATATACTAGAGATCGCATCTGGTCCAAACTTTCAGGCCCTACCGCACCCGAGTGCAGTCTGTCATGATACACATTCTGTATGTGAAGTACAAAATATCCATAACGAAAACAGTAAAAGTTGTCTAAAAATATTTATCCCAGTTTCAGGATACTTTGCGTTGTATTTATACTTAAGATACTATGGTACTTATGATACGCATTTATACTTCCAGACGTATCTGTTTTGTTTGTTCGTATTCTTGGTTTCAAGTAATGCATAATTCGCCATAAGATGGGTGCACCTACGGTCGAACTCTGTCACTGATCTAATTCCGATCCGTGGCAAAAAGATGTATCTTGCCACAGCCAAATCTGGCCCTTTATAAATAAAATAAGTAGCCAAGCAATGCTAGTACGTTACTAGCCGGGAGCGGCTATGTATTAGGGTCTGGTAACCGGCATGGACTGAAAATTGTATATTGCGTTCAGTTTTAGCAGATTGTGTTACAGAGAAAATATTTAACTCTACTAGACCCAAAAAGTAAGATTCAGTCGCAAAAATACACAAAATCTAGCGAAATAAATAGGTAAATGTCATTATTTTCAAAATTTTTGCTTAGACACCTTCTATATTCAAGCTAGTAGCTGTGCAAGACACACTCCTTCTTGTGAGAAAACTGTACTATTGTAACTGGAAGGACGTTCTACGAACATACAAATATATGTATCATCAATTTCCATTGTTTCATGATTTTCCATTGCCGTCATATGTTTTTGGTTTCTAGAGTCAAACCCCGGCTCTTGCGACAATTTTTCATCGCGCTGTACTATTAGGTACTATATTTGTATGGCCTGGCTTGGCCCAAAAATTGTCACAATAGCTATTCGCGGCTAGTCAAGCTTAGCTAGCAAGCTGTGATAAAATACGGCCCTGCGGCATACATCTTAAGGTAAATACTGATACATAACAATGATTAAAGTTGAATTTTCATATTTGGAATTCGTCGACCGAGGCGCTTTGTATTTAGTTTGTTGTTGTTTTGAGTTTCCTATTTTGCAATCGCTTATACATGATTCACTTCAATTTCTGAGGATCGCACATCGAATATCCCCATTGGCGCAAATCCAAAAAGAAGTGGACGGACAGTTGCTGGCAAAAACATATATCTATAATCACGTGCGTTTATTACAGAGCACTAAAAATTTTGTTAATCAAAAAAGTGTGTGGGGGGGTGGGTTGATTACTTAAGTGTCAAAAAGTGGACGGGATTTGGCGCCCCGTCACCACTATAATTGCGCCTATGAATATGCCACTTCTTAAAGAAGTATGAATATTTTACTATTTTGTTAGTGTTATTCAGCCAAACATATGGGAAATGTTTCAAGCAATCGATCAGGCTCGTTTGGCATTCAAATATTTTGATTAATGTTCTCCGCTACCAGTGTCAATGTAATCGAATGTAGAATCTAAGTGATAACTACATTGTTAATCCTTAACAGTTGAAATAATTGTGTAGCATACTTGTAAGCCTAGCTGGTAGATGCTCTATCGAGTAGCTATTTAAAATCTGCGCCACAATATACATTTCGTAAACAAAGTTAGAGCGGACAACTGGCAAAGCACTATGCACTACTACCAGTTAAAATAGTACATTATACATGTATAAGAACGTCCTCTCTGGCTTAATCATAGAATTTTTTATTTAGGGTCATTTCTACAATCTTCAAGCTTAAGCCAAAGCCTTAGGCCTAGGTTTCGACTTATGCTGTGGGTATATTGGCCGGTGATTGTAAGAAAAACCGGTATATTTATAATTACTTAAAATTTATACTAGTTTGGTTTTATTTAAAGTTAACGAGACGAAATGTAAAATAAATTGTTCATGTTATACAGGTTAAAAAATTAATATGTATATATACTGATATTTCTGACTTGACTATAATACATCAATGTCAGGTATATATAAGATGGTAAAAAAACTCTCTCTATAGCCGCAGCGAATAAAAGCGGAATGTGAATAAATTTTATATGGTACGTTGGTCATCATAATGGCATCAGATTAAATTAATAATAATAATAATTTTTTTAACGATTCTGCCTAACGATAGTAACAACTACTATTATGCTGATGACGCGAATAGAAAATTGTTGACGTGTTCTATGTGCATTGGATATGACTCTTGATTCGTCTCATAACTGAAGGTAAACCTCGGTATATTGTCTGTAATATTATTTTCTGCATGTCTTAATCTCTACATCATGCGTCTTGACATATAAGACATATATTCGTAATACCGCCTGATTAGCAACGCTCGAATAAACAAATTGGGACAAGCAATATATATATATTAACCATTATGAGTCCAATTATTATCGAACATTGTCGTCGAATCGCATTTCTAGATCGACTATCGACCCGCGGTGGGAGGTTGAGTATGAATTCCGCTATTCTATTAGGAAAATTTATCATGAATTAGGCATTAAGAGTGAGAAACCATCTAATGTGAAACACGTTAAGCAAATTCAGCAGAATCAAGCCATGATGTTAATGGCAGAATAGGTTACCGGCTGAATTATAAACTATTAATCTTTTGTTATATCATCAGCCTGGCCTCGAAGGTTTCCCACAAACAAAACAATGTTAGTACACTGAACTGATTACTCTTGCCGTCATCACACGTTTTTGTTAATCGCTGTAATGTTTGCACGGCTCTGTAGTGTTGGCCAAAAAACTATAAATATTTTATAGAGATCTCGTCCTACAATAATCCATGGAACCATTTTAGCTTGTTTTAGCTGCCATGATCTTCTGAATTTTGCATTTCCTAGTCTTATATGTACACAAATATCCAATGTTATACAAATTGTTCCATCGTTATGAGTTGCACATGATGAGATACCGGTTTCCCAATTTTTATACGCTTGCTCCTTTATTGCACAGTCTTACTGGGTTCATAAATGAGTGTTTTACAAATACGACTGGTGAAGTCCGATATCTAAGCCAATCAAAATTTGCTTGCGCCAAATATCTGAGATTCTGGCAAAACGTTCCCTCACATCAGTTGTAGGCAAATAAAATATTTGGGCTTATCCGAAAATTACTACCATTATATGTTCCGAAGAAATACTTATATTGTATTCGTGTTGTCAACTTAAACATACGGAGACTGATGCGACGAGTTGAATTTGAAATATGTATTAAAGTGCGACCATTTACCGAAAAACCACCAAATCTGTGCCTTATTTGATTCATATGGTTCCTTTCAGAATATAAATTAAATCACAGAACGGGCTTTAATTTCTAGACTTTGCTAGGCTCGGCTATTTGTTAAATTTATAAACTAATTTACCAATTTTGACAGACGCCCGCACTTGGCTTGCCTTCCAAAAAAGTAGGCTCGGCTGACAAAAGATACTTTCGGATCAGCAGCCGCGAATTACTATATTTGAAGTGGATAAAGGCCAATGTAAAAAAATGAAAGAAATAAGACGGTGTATGGAAAAACATTCATTCAATAAATCGGGCTAAGGAACCCAGCTTTCTAAAACACATGACCTCGTCGCTTAAAACCTCAGGCTTAAAGTTCGGTTCGACTCGTACCGATTTTTGTAGGTAGGCTTGTAGCCCAAGCCGAACATAAAAGATCGCTCACTTCTCCCAGCTACAGACATGGGAGAGTTAGCAACTATGATTTGTCGCAGTGGTGTAATTTTTTTCTAGTAGCCCAAGCCGAAAATAAAAGATCGCTCACTTATCCCAGCTACAGACATGGGAGAGTTAGCAACTATGATTTGTCGCAGTGGTGTAATTTTTTTATTGTTACGATCTACTTTTAGATTTGATGCAATGCTTATTGAGTGAAGTTTGATAGAGATACATCGATAGACATGGGAGAGTTAGCAACTATAATTTGTTGCAGTGGTGTAATTTTTTTATTTGTTACGATCTAGTTTTAGATTTGATGCAATGCTTATTGAGCGAAGTTTGATAGAGATACATCGATTGAAAATGCGGCAGTGACACGATACTGGCAGACTACACGTTCGGCAATGACATATTAAACGACTTACATACCAGAGCAGCTGGCATTATTCAATTTTAGTTGATTGTACAGTTTTTGTAAACCACCATAACTAAGCCCGAAACCGAAACAATGGCGTCTAGCAGTGGATACGGCTTAACATTACGCGAACTCCGCGAATTGATGGAATATCGTGGCGCTGAAGCTAGAGAAAAAATTGCAACCGATTGCGGCGATGTCAACGGATTGTGCAAAAAGCTAAAAACTTCGCCAATCTCAGGTAGGATTTAGTTGTCCATAAAAAGCCGCGTAACTGAGTAATGTTTGTTTACTTTTTAAACTCAGCTTAATACATTAGTTAAGATTTTTAATTTTGCCATTGATTGAACGAAGAGTGCCTTAGGGAAGAAGAGTATGACACTTCTCTGCACACTGACGTTAACTGGTATTGGATGACGTGGGCGTTTTTGGGTCTACCCCCTCATTTCTGGGGCGTCACCATGCATAGAACCCTCACGTTTTTTGGCGCTGCGTCGGAAACACAGCTGCTCGTCCAACCGACCCCCTTCTAAACTGAGGGATCCGAACTACTTTACCATAAAATAGGGGTGGGTCGGAGTTACCCATACAAAAACGCATGGCGGTCTGTGCCTTTCTGAGAGGTTAAGATCCAAGAACGCCCGTATCATCCAATACGGGTTAACATTAGAGTGCAAGGAAGTATGATACTCTTCATCCGTAATGCACTAATTAAGAACTTAGATATATTCGGCATTGGCATAATCATGATTTGCTTTTTGTTGTGATAATGTTACAACAAGTAATCCATCGTTTCATTTGTTCTAACCAACAATTTCTCCCAGGCAGTTTGTATGGGACAAGACGTAATTTATATAGTAATTCCCTTGTGAAAGCATCCAGAATGTGGAATAAAGCGCTCGTGTTTTATGTAATGTAACTCACATTAAGGATTTGTAGATAAAATAGAAAATTTTATAGAAATGATTATAAACAGATCAATGTGCCTTGGGGTCAGAAATTTTTATCTTGAAAAACTCTGTTGAAGGCACGGAGAAATAACGTCTGTTTCGGTGGCTGGAAAAAACAAACGCTTTACTCCATCAGATGTTTCAAACACAAACAAACATATTTGAAATATCAGTAGAGATAAAATTAAACTATTATTATTATTACAAGCCGTTTATTTCTAGATATATATACGATTTTAGTTTAAATTTCTATAAAAGTCAAAGTACAACTGTGATTGAAACTTGAAGAAGGTCTTTTATTTATATACAACTTTGGTCTAACTAAAAGTTGATAGTTTGGATACTTTAAAACAATATATTGATGTTATTACCTTTGCGTTTACCCTAGGTAATGTCATTTATTAATTTCGAGAAATACATGTTTCAACCATCTAGTTCGCGAATTGAAAGTGGTGTATGCCCGCAAGCTATGTTATACAGTAGGCAAGTGCATGTGTCTTATAGAAATCATAAATAAATTGGATAGATACGCCGCCAACAAATTAAATAAGATACGCCATGCTTTACTCAAAATCGAAAATCAGAACTTCCTTCGATCATATAGCAAAATTATCAAAATAAACTACTTCGGTAGTTGTTCACTAAAACTAAAATAATAACGTTGTTATAGCAGTCAGTTTATATCCCAGAGGAATCATGAAAATAGTAGATATCCTCCAAACGGTTTGGTCAATCAAACGATACTGGGGAGCCTCTAGTAGAGCAAAACGTTACATACATCTGAGGTTAAAATTGCATAAATCATTAGTGCTACTTTGTAATTGAATTCGAGTGGAATGAGCGAGCGAAGCGTGGATCTCGATAACGATTGGGCGGATTTTGATGCACGATAGCTCATTCGAACCCCAATGACGGAGCCCGATTTTGAATTTTTTGCCGTGAGAAAAGTTATGGGACAAAATGACTTCATTTTGGTCCATTTTTCGGGCGCCCCGTCCAGTTTTTGCGACTTTTCTCAATAAGTACAAGAGGTATCCGCAAACTAATAGGCCTATTCCATGTAGCTTTACCAGGGCTTTCCAATGATATATAACAAGGTTTTCAACTACTTCCCAATCTGGAGTCTATAAGCTTATAGTTGGCGCCAAATTTCATATTTGGTGAAAAACGTGGGAAATGCACCTAAATGTGTGTTTTTTGTATCTTCTAGTGTCTTATATGGGGTTTTCTGGGCAGATAAACTCATTGCAAGTGTTAAAAATATTGTGTGGCAAATATTTTTCACACTTCTGCTTCATACTTGGTATGAAAAATGAGATTTTTCTCATGTGTCGGTTTGAATTCTTTAACGTTCTTTTCACGGTCAATTTAGGATTTCATTGAATTATTAAATTGTTAGTTCATTGTTTTTGTACTCGTTGTATGATGTTTTATCTACTGCATACGTTGGCTATCAAAAGAGGCGGGCGTAACTATGACTCATCACTCACGGTTTATATAATGCTGCACCTGCGTACTGTGCGTAGGCTTTGTTTGCGTGTGCTTTCTACAACAGACTTCGGGGGATTGTTCTCACCACTCGAATTCTGGCTCGCAAGCGAGCTTCACTAGTTATAATGAACTTAAACGCAGTTAGTTTTGTTGTTAAACGAAATCACACTGCAGTCAACACGATAGACACATCCTGAATATTAAGCACATATGATACAAAACTATGCTGTAACTACGTCACAAGGTAGTTGCAGTAGAAGTATACAGGGTTTGAACACACCGATATATATACTGCTACAGCACTCGTTTGAACTAGTCACAAGCAAATCCATGCTACAGTTATTATTTGTCTCTAAAACATTTCACAGCCCTTCTACAGAAGCCTGACTCAGTTGAAATATTACGATATTAAATACTACAATCTAGCATGACTAAGTGTGTATTTAAATTTGTTTCAGTTTTTTGACACGATTGATTTTCACAGTGGCTCACCCTAAATTTTGCTAAGGGGATGGCAAGGTTTTTGTGCTAAGAGCGATAAAAATATTCACGAAATTCATACTAGGGAATAAAATATTATGTAGTACGGGCACAAATGGAACCCGAAATGTGGAAGCTAACGAGGGCACCCTTGGCCACCCTTGGGTGCGTAATTGGACCCTGATCACTCTTATGTGTTATTGTGCATGTCCGTGGTGATGAATTTGCTGGTTTTCGATTTTAATGATTATTCATCAATAGCACTCATCGATTTCTGGAGATGACAATATTTCACTAAAATGGGGCTGGATGGATGGGGCTAAGTGTAAGTGCAGTGTTTTACTCTTATAACAACGGTTGAAACTTGATATAAGTTCCGTAGGGCAAAAAATTAATATTTCATAGTGTGACCAGGCTGAGCTTATGCTTAAAGCTTAGGCTAGGCTTAAACTTAGGTTTAGGCTTATACTTATGTTTGGCTTAAGCTAAGAAGGATTAAAATTTACATGATCTCACTACAATAAGAAAGTGGATTATGATGGTGCGGGCGTTCATTATGATGCTGGTATTTATTCTTAATGTTATAAAAAAACTACCTAATGTTTCAAGGCGTTGTCATGCCCGTAAGAAATAATACAGACAGAAATTTTTCACGCTTTGAGCCATGAGGACTATTTTATCCTTAACAATCGAATTTCAATAATCTTAAATTTTTTGCTGACTAATTTAAATTTTCAGGTCTTGCCGATGAAAACGATATTAAGCGTCGTCAAGAAGTGTTCGGCGCCAATGTTATTCCACCGCAACCACCGAAAACGTTTCTCGAACTTGTCTGGGAGGCGCTTCAAGACGTAACATTGATTATTTTGCTCATTTCAGCATGTATTTCATTAGGACTTAGTTTCTACAAACCTCCTGCCAGTGTTACCGAAGGAGATGATATAGGAGGTACGTTTTAATTCAAATTACGTGTCACATGATATTTTTCTAATATTATTTTTTATATTGTTGGCTATTTTGTATTAGCAGAAAACTTCAGTTCCTGCATGACGTTTTGCCAAATATCTTCGAGTTCGAGGGACTCTGTTAAAAAAGGAGCACCTTAGTAATGAATGTTTTATGACATAAATGTGAAATATACGGAAGATTTAAAATGGGTATTTAAATATCAGTCAAAAAAATTTCAGCGAAAAGCCTCCCCTCTGTCGCAAACATTTTACCTAAACCATGAAAACACCCATTGGAGATTTCTGGATCCGCCACTGCCTATTAATATATGTCTTATAATCTACATTTCATTGCTTCTCTTGCATACGCTGCTTACGATTGCATTGACCTTAATAACCTGCACTATGGCGGATCACGCATATCGTAAAGAATATTTTTGCAATTTTTGCAATAAAGCACGATATCTTCAAAATCATTAAACCATATTACTACAGTATAGATGGATAGGTTTATCTCAATTTTATAACTGTGCGGCAAATTTAATTATTCGCTGGCGTATAGGTATATATAAGATAACTACCTGAAAATCCATATAAAATTGATTATTACCCCGTATATAGAGTATATTGTAGTTAAAGTCACGAATTTAAGACATACATAACACCTGACTGTATTTACTAGTATTAAGATGTGATGATGGTTTCTTGAGACTAGTATGACACTTCTCGCCATTGTGAAGTAAACATTGCAGGAATGACGTGATCCATTACATCTGAATGTTCCTTTAATTCCATTGTTGTACTTCCCCAACTTTTTTGGGTCACATAATCATCCACAAAAATTGTTTCGACGATCTCCAGGTTTTGGGAGTGGCAAATTTCACCCACCTCAAAACCTGAGGAAAGACGAGGCAATGTTTTAGGAACTAGTTGGGTAGCTGCAACATAGATCGCGCCATGCCCGACCGATTTATTTTATGATGACGAGAAGAAGCCAATATGAACGACATGAACTCTTGCTAGTACTAAAACAAAGCCATCACGCATTACTTCTTTCACATGTATAGTTAGTACATAACTATAATGTGATCAGTGAATATCTGAGTCATCCTTGCAGCAAAATAAATTATTCGTTGGCCGTAATGGCGTACCCAGAATTTTTCTGAAGAATCAAGTGGCCGGAAGAAACAATTTATACCATTGGAGATGACGCGCCAAATTGTTTCGAATCACACACGTATTTGAAATTCTGTTAGTCAGGATTTTCGCATTTTCTCACTGGAACTTCGAATATTTTTACCAGTGTGCCATCGGAACCAAAATGTCTAAGCTAAGGGTGCGCACCTTCTCGATGACTTGTCTGACAAATTGACCTATTTCAGGTGAATGAGAGCCGCCTTTACAAAAAAGAAAGAAGTCGCGGCCGTCTAGATTAAAATAGATTTAACCCTTGTTCTTTGCTCATAACCTTAATTGTAGCTGTTACTTTTAATTTTTTTATTCAACCTATTTTGGAATTGGAGAAGCTTCAATTTGCGTTCGACGTATTTCTATATTACCTTCAGTATGTTATTACTGTTTTATCTGAAGAGAGCGGCGCACGCAAACGGTGGAAAAAAATTTTGTCAGGGGATTGCCGAAAACTTATCCGTCAAATTTCAGAAAATTACGATGCCCTCTAGCGTGATATCCGTGAACCGTTAGGGTATTATTAGTATCTCTCGAACGCGGGTGAAATTAAGATTGCGCGGTTTCACATATAAGTGGTCATTTGATGTAACCCTTTGTAACAGGCTTTGGCTTTGACGAATACACTACCCTAAAACCTCTGTAAGCCCATACCCATTGAAAAACCTAAACTCATAGAAAACAGCTGAAACCATTCCGGGTGGTCTCTAGATGGAAAACCATGGTATTAAGTTAACCCAAAAACTTATACAGAGAACATTCTTGATATCTTGTACGCAATACATAACCAAAGTACTGAAGATAGACCATATTCTAGAAATCAATTTCATTGAACTTAAACCAATTGAAATGGTATGAAATGTTAGCGCTGGTCTCTTGAATACCAAGCCATTGTACTTAGCATACCGTACAACTTACATGTAGTCCGTTCTTGACGCCCTGCATGCAATACTGAAGCAAACAAATGAAGACTGATTGCATGCAGTTTGGAAATCGGGTTCGTCGGCCATAAAAGCTTTGTATATGCCTTAAAAGTTATAATATAGTCGATATGAATCTTAGATAACAAGACAATCGTATTCAATGTGCTTGATAACCTAATCATTGTAAGGTAAAAACAAACTTGTAAGCTAAAACCACGCAAGACATGCCAAATTTTGAAAATTAGTTACTTCAGGCAAAGGGTCAAGGAACCGTATTCGGGTCTACAGCGCCCCAAAGAGTGATCCCTCAAAAAGTGATATTCAGAAACGTTGTAGTGGTCTATGTTTTTCGATACGAAGTTCATGTCGCCAGATATGGGCTGGGAAACACTGGTTGTCTTATGGCCTTATTTGGCAAAGAACACTGAAAACCTGTTTTTTGCATTTTGGAAGATGGTATGTGAGCTCTTAGCATTCAATGTAGGAAATCCATCACTTTGCTATAAAACAAAAAAGTTTTGTAGAAATTCATCCATCCTGTGATGAGTTATGAATGACACCAACTGTCGAAAAAGAATTTTTCACGATCTTTCCTCCTAGAGTTCTCAGTGTAAACTCCGTTCGCTTCCGTCGTTCCGGTTTAAAGACACATATTTGGTCAAGGCAAAGCGCCAAGAAACAATGGGTAGTGCAATCGACTTTTGGTTCCATAATTGTGCGCCCTAAGACAAATCTCGCTTAATGGATGACATTATCTTGGAAGACGATGTTAACTTATCCTATTGCAAAGCAACGCGTTATGCTAATATAATTTCACTGGCGGCCAACTGTTATCCAGTTGGTATTAAAAGTGGAATACAGGGTTCGTGTATCTATGCCTTGAAATTAACTTATTATATCTTTCTGATCTACTCTGTAAATGGACAGCTCACAAATTTCTTCATGCCTATAAATGCAAAATTACAAATACTAAATGTACAATTGTCAGCACATAGTAAGTACAGCCAATATACTTCAGCTGGGTTTAAAAAAGCTCTAAAAGCAAAATATATAGTTCGTTTTTGGTTAGTATGTTACATTTTCTTTCCAATATTTACTTGAACAGCAAACTTTGAAGTAAGAGCCTAAGACCTGAAGTAAGCCCTCTTTACATCGCAAAATCCGAGCAGAGCCGGACATGATTCAGGAAGAGTGAGCCGAGACAGAGTTTATGAAACCTAGCTGTTTTTCACCTCTTCTACCAAACAGTTACCCTCGCAGATAGAGCAAATGAGCAGCTGAAGCTAAGGCAATTTCAAGATGGACTCAGATTTGTTTATAAATGCATAACAAAACAATTGTGTCATTTCTTATCCTTACAGCAGTGTATTGGGATGGATCAAAAGGAGAGTAGCTACGGGTCTGCGGGTAGCCTATGCTCGAATTAACTCACCTTGTGAAGATACTTAAAGGTAGGGGTAGCGCTTCCTAAGTAATTTTTCTTAAGCACAGCGCCAGCAGTCATACAGTTCGGGTATGTTTCGTCCCACCTGTCCGGCTTTCAGATGAAATATAAATTATATAACACAAGTTAATGTGTTAAAATTTAGCTCAGCCTGACACGCAAACGGTTTTTTATTTTTAGCAAATACTTCAGTACTGAACGCTAAGTATGTTGTATCAAACAAGAACAATGTTTTGTATGGATATTAAAAATAAATAAATAAAAAATCAATATAGGATTGCAAAAAATGTTATAAGATCACCCAGCGAAAAAACTTCATATTTCCCGTTAAAAGGGTGCGAACTTTATGCAATCCGCGATTATTTGGGAATTTGACATGAGCTGCTAAGGAGTGGCGGAACTTGACATGATCTGAAATATCGACCGTCAACATTTCATATTTTGTATTTTCAGGTGGCCACGACGAATCCGAACAAGAAGCAGGTTGGATAGAAGGTGCTGCAATTCTGATATCGGTCGTTGTTGTTGTTCTTGTAACAGCCGGCAACGATTATACCAAGGAGAAGCAGTTTCGTGGGTTACAAGCACGAATTGCTGACGAGCAAAAACAAGCTGTTATTCGAAACGGACAACAGATACAAATTCCGGTTACCGACGTGGTCGTAGGCGATGTCTGTATGGTTAAATACGGTACGTTACAGCTGATCGACGATGGTGGGTGGGTAGCAGGCGCTCTTTCCAAACTAAAGCTTGGGAGGCACGCCTCTTTAGTGTACGGCGAGGACAGGCAGTTAACCCGTCCAAAATAAAACTTAAGGTGTGAGCCCTTCTTACTGTCTCCTAGCAGAAAACAAACATGTATATATGCATAGTTTCTATGTACAGTTACATTAGGCTGTCCCATATTAATTAAACATATTTCCACAATAGGTTTTTACGCGTTTTTATCTTAGCTTGCCCCCTTTCCAGATTCCAAATCGTTCCCAGCTGCCTGCATGGAGCCAGTGGTATTTGTGTATCTTCCAGCGTACGTCGAAACTGGGCGACCTGATGTTCGAAATCTGGCTTTCCACGGCCAGGTGCCTCATCAAAGCGCACCACAATATTTCGGAATTCGATTACAATTACTATTATAGCTGTAATCGGTAGTAAACGCGCTGAGCCACAAGCACATTAGTCTGATTGCAGTTTAGTGGAAATGTTTTAAGCCAAATCACAGCGTTGAAGCATTTTTGAAAAATACAGAACCATTGAATTAATTTTCTCTTAATTCTAAAAACGGACGATGCCCATTGCTGAGTTTTGACAATTAAAAGCTACCTCGTCCGTTATTTGCATTATATATGTGATCTTATTTAAATGACTCAAGACCTTACTACTTAAGGTAGTGGAGAATACCATGTTATTAGTGCTCAAATGAATTTGGTAATGTTCAATGGTAAACTTTTGACGGTATAGTAACCTAACGTTTTCCAATATTTTTATTAAAATTTAAATTATCGTTCTTAACACGTGAAAAAACTAGAACTACAACTTATCATCGATAATTATTCATTTTTCAACAAACTAACGCCGCAAACTAATTCATGATTATTATTAAATGATATTTCTTGTGTCGGTTGTGATTTGGTGTTTTAACGTACGAAATTTTTGATTGCGCATAGCTGCAGGATTTTTGTATCGAAATATGGATCCGGGGTGAGGTTCACAACCACAATCTCCTGTTTTTGGCGCACTACTCATTGTGCTATCTCTACTCGACTTCACACCAGTAGAGCTGTTAGATTGACAGCATCATCGATATGTCGGTGTGATATTATTTTGTTACCTATATCACTGTTTAGGGTATAGCTTTCAGCGTTATCAGACTGAGACTGCGCATTACAGGTTAATGCTACAATGCACGTTTTTATATCGGTCATATGAAGCGCGTTACTTATGCTTCCGCTGAAACCAACTAACCAAACAAAAGTGGCGTTGCAGCAAACCATCGAAGATAACCATACCCAAAATGATGACGTACTAAATTTTAGTGATTTTAAATAATTTACAGTTAATTGCATTCCTTTAAAGTTTCGACAGGTTTGCGGTTGATTTAAGCACTAGCAAATCTGTCTCTAAACATGGTGTTAAGGATCGCCAGTCGTTGAGACTTCTTCCTAAACCACTCAACGTTAATAGAAATTATCAAAGTTATGGTTTACATTCTTGCTTTTTGTATTGCTTTGTCATACATCACTTAAGAAGGGAAGTATATATGTTTGATCCAAATATCCTTATATAAATGTCTTTATTCTGTAACAAATGTAATTGATTTTGTATATATATGTGGTCGGATCTAACCGCTACATTTACCGAGCGCCATTTGCATATGGCAAGGATACTGCAGAAATTTGGTTTGCAAATATAACGCTATGGTTAGATTACGTCAGTTATACAAATTACAGTGATGCTGGACAGTCTGGAAAAAGCAAAACAAGGACACAAACTAACTAACTAAAAGCATATAACCTCACATTCAATAATTAGTGCGAACAGAAACTCAATCAAACGCTGACTGTTTAGCGCCTATTATATACATTATATTGTCTTACTTTTTACTTTTTTATCGTTTCAGGCGATCTACTCGCTACAGACGGCGTAATTATTCAGAGCAATGATCTCAAAGTTGACGAAAGTTCCCTGACCGGAGAATCGGACCTTATCAAAAAGGGAATTGACGCTGACCCAATGATGCTTTCAGGTAATTGAAGTGAAATCGGTCAAAATAATTTTTTAAACACTGTCCCATCAAATTTCCTGCAAATCTAATTTTTAGCGAGACAATTTTAGACACGATACTTCCTGCTAAAAAGGATCATGTCAAGTTCCATTAGAGCAATCATGTCATAATGTTCATGACGTGATGTCTTAGGGAGGAAGGAGGGAGGTGGTTTATCCTCCTAGGGGTGCCAGAGGGCTGGTGGCGGAAGGCGGTGGGCGGAAGGGAAGAGTGCGCGGTGGGGGAAATTTTTAACAGCACCTGATTTTCCTTAATTTTTCTCAATTTTGTGAATTTCTGCCAATGTTCACAAGTGCTTGCTAAAATGTACCTGAATTTTTACCAAAAAGTACCTATTTCCTCTACTTTCTTCCATTTTAGCTGTTGTTAGGAAGATTACACCACCTGCCAAGCATTTCACGTTGAGTAAGGTCTTAAAGGAGTAACTCCTATCCCCTATAAGCATGTATGCCCTTTGCCTGCCATGTCAAATTTTCGCCTTTAGGATGATCGCAGAAAGATTGTTCACGCTAAGCCTAAGCGTTCGATTGGCGCTTATCCTATGCCTACCTAAAATAGAGCCTAAGCTTCGCTTGGGCATTCAGCTGGACACCAAGTTTTTGTTATACGGGCCTATGTCAAGTTTCCAACACTGTTATGAGTGGCTCAGAAACTAGCCATGACCCGCACTATGTGCTGCTGAGTTGGGACTTGGCGATATTTTCTGGAATCCGATTAATACATCCCACGAGGTTTCTTCAGCTGTACAAGGTGAGTCCGATGGTACAGCTATTATACATAAATCAGCCCTCCACATTGCACGTCAACAAAACACGGTAAAACGTGCTCAAGCTTTAGGCTAATAGGTACCTTATGAAGAGAGTGAGAGGCGGATATCACAATGACAGTCAAGTCACGCAAAGTAATTAAGCAACAAAATCATGACTGGGATAGATGATTATATTTGTGGAGAAGGAATTATAACAGTTGATGAAAAGTGAGCGCACATTGATCACAAAAGAAATAGTCGTGCAAGATGTCAATTCGGGATAATCAGATAACAAACAAGATTGCAAAAATGACACCATGTATTAGTGTTTTAAATGCAAAACAAATGAGCTATGCATAGAATGCTAATTACTACGCTCTATTCGTAACAGGATAATATGCACACTATTGCCTTAGATAAAACCCTTCATAATGATTGCTTATTATATATAATCTCTCTTAAGTATTTTGAATTTCGAGATGCTTTTATCGGTGAGAGTAGCAAGTAGTAAATAGAAAGCTGTTGGACGAAGATATGGTTTCTCAACGCCTAGTCTAACAAAGAGAAAGGAATTGGACCCAACTTTTTAATACCGCTGTCTCAGAACAGAGCTGAATTCCTGAAGAAATCGGCTATCGCGGTGTCAATCACTATGTTTCATAACAATGGCAGCACCAAAGTACCGCGCATAACTCTGTTATCTGCCTACGACATTTCGTTGTTAAATTTGATCTCTTCCGTTACCAAGTGTCTCGGCAAATACAAAAGTTAATGCAGCCTCATAAAGCGTCGTGAAGAGAAACGATTTCGTTCTAAATAGGTTTTGACCATGTGAATCGAACTCATATATTAATAACCCGCTAAACAGGAACATGGAATACTAGCTACCATACTATATCATTTGTGTACCTGTTCATACCATATCAAGCTATTTTGCAATGACATTGATCGTCATGTTGGTTCAACGCAGACCCGAACACCTAATGGTCAGCACCTGAAGTTGATTTATTGTTAACCTTAATCGATGGCAGTTATCCAATGATTTGACGCTGTATTTTGGAAACAAACTTTATCAATGAGTGTTTATAACCAATAGTTCCTTGCGGCAAATTCCCAATTAGTTAAGGAATCATTTTTGTGCCTATTTTGTGTCTGGATCATTTAGTATGGTATTTAGTATGGTATATGAGCCAACCAAGCATACATATGTTATAATGAGTTATCTTGAAACTTGAAACAATCCTGTCATTATTGTGGTGCAATAATTTTGGAACTTAGCAGAACCGTTCGTGGAAATAAAAAAAAATTGGTCCAATAAAACATTCAAATTTTGAGTGTGAAAAGATTTATTTGCATACTACGTGCATGGTTAACATTGTGAGGTCAAATTTCATGTACTTCGTATTCAGGAACTCATGTGATGGAAGGAACCGGAAAAATGGTTGTCACAGCGGTCGGTATCAATAGTCAGACGGGTATAATAATGACACTGCTCGGTGCTGCAAAGACTGCTGAAGACGAAGAAAAGAAAGAAAAGAAGAAAGGCGGTAAGATTGCTTTTCATTGCATTATGATTTCGGTGTTTAGTCAATAAACAATAGAGTTACGCGCTGCGGGGATTTCGTTCGTTTAAACTATTGAGTTGTCTATATCTAGTTTTTGTGTCAAGTACAAAATTTATACATTCAATTACATGATTGTAGAAACTTTTGAGGCCCAAAGTACGATTGCCTCGTGGCCGCCGATTAAACACATTTTTTCATTCACTTGCCTGCGTAGATATTGGAGTGTTCTTAATATACAGTAGATTCTGGCAACGTTATGCGCAGCGAAAGTTAACAGAGACAATGGAGACTAATTTCCATATTCTTACTAATAAAGACTTACAGTTTCTCACCGTTTTATAAAATAAATTATGAAAAGTAAGCTGGAAACTGGGACTACAACAATAGACTTCAATTGTTACGGTAAGCGCTGAGTAGGGTGGATTTAACACACAAGCTGAAAATAATTGTCCTCTAAGTCGAAACGAACAATGTTGAATTAAACACGACAGTTTGATAGGCCACGTATTACGAACCTACAGTGATAACTAAACTTCGAGATTTAACAATTTTAAGCTTAAGGAAGAACAACATTTATACATTGCTATCCTTTACGATAGCAGCGATTATTATTCTTCCAATCAAAGTAATGTCAATGAGAATTCGTGAAACAACCGTAATCTTAACTGCTTTTGAAGCGATGAGACAGTGTTTAAAGAAATTTTGCAGAGCAATTATTATTTTTCATACAGTTTACAAGCGTAGAAAATCAACCCATAATATGCGGCTTCAACCCATTCGTTTCGCCACTTCGCAGAATCTCCAATATCTGCTAATTGCCTCCTCCATCCGTGGTGATTTTTCAGGAATATATATGGTGTAAAAACAAAGAACATATTTAGGCGATATTTTAAGTAATAACTGCCAGCCGAGATACTAATAGTAATAGCATTACTCTAATCATAGCATGATTTTTGCCAGACTGCAGTGCGTGCAATAATATTTATATATTCGCTAGTTTGAGGATCCAATGCATTTACAATTATAGGTATGATCTATTGTTCTTACTAATTCGATATAAATTTGTTATATCTGAAATCAAGAGTGCATAAAGAACGCCTTATGGTTCCTTATGTACTCTTACTCAAAATAATACTAGTGAAGCTCGCTTGCGAGCCAGAATTCGAGTGGTGAGAACAATCCCCCGAAGCAGGAGTGTGAAAAATATTTGCCACACAATATTTTTGACACTCGCAATGAGCTTGTCGGCCCAGGAAACCCCATATCCGACACTAAAACCAACAATAAACACACATTCAGGTGCTTTCCCACGACTTCTCACCAAAAGTTTCGAAAACATCATTTTTTATGCCAAGTATGAACCAGAAGTGTAAAAAATATTTGCCCAACAATATTTTTAACACTTGGAATGAGTTTATCTGCCCAGAAAAGCCCATATAAGACACTAAAAGCAACAAAAACACACCTTTAGGTGCATTTCCCACGACTTTTCACCAAATATGAAATTTGGCGCCAACTATAAGCTTATAGACTCCAGATTGGGAAGTATATAGTTGAAAAACTTGTTATATATCATTAGAAAGCCCTGGTAAAGCTACATGGAATAGGCCTATAAGTTTGCGGATACCTCGTTTACTTATTGAGAAAAATTCGCAAAAACTGGAGGGGGTGCCCGAAAAATGGGCCAAAATGACGTCATTTTGCCCCATAACTTTTCCCACGGGAAAAAATTCAAAAATCGGGCTCCGTCACTACACCTAAATCGACAGTTGTGGTTCGAATGAGCTATCTTGCATCAAAATCCGCCCAACTGTTGTCGAGATCCAGGTGCGACACACACACAGACAGAACCTCCTCAACCCCCCTCCAGAGCCAAAATTGAAAATTCTCGTTCCACTCGAATTCAATCAAGAAGTATGTTACACGTTCTTTTATTGAAAAACCAAATTTGACTTAAAGGCACTTATTGTCAAATTAGTGAATCCTAATATTCTCTGATTGTTGTTTCAGGATCAACAGCTGAAAATAAATGTGTTTATTTTAGTTTTCCATTGTTATAATTACATTAGAACACAGTAATATTGTCAGCATAACCAGTATAAGGAAGCCTAATACGCATTGTTTCACTATTATCAACTAAAATTTTAACGCTTACCATCTATAATTTCTGTTTTGCTTATTGTAGTTTTACATTGTTAGAATTACATTCGAACACAGTAGTATTGTCAGCATAACCAGTATAAGGAAGCCTAATACGATTATCAACTAAAATTTTAGCGCTTACCATCTATAATTTAGAATTCCTGAGTTTGTAATTTCTCAATTAATAAGCTCTTACATTTTCTTAAATTTAATTTTAGAGACAAAGCGAAAGAAACAAAACGACCATGACGACGGTAAAATGATAATTTTTTGGCTTTAATTTTGTACAAATACCTATTCCTAATTTTGTACAAATTGTATTCTTATTTTTATGTAAGATGTAGCCCTAATTTTGTTTAATTTTTTTCCTAATTTTTGCACAGTACTTTCTACTACTATTGTGTACTCTACTTCTAGTACTATTGTGCAATAGTACTATTGCACAGTACTATTGTGTATAAAATCTTTGAATAATTTTGTGTAAACTCTATGCCTTAACTTTGTACAAAATGTATTCCTAATCTTTTACCAAATCTGTTCCAAATTTTTTTTACAAAGCGTTTTACTAACCTTGTATGAAATATGTTAGTAACTTCGTTCAAATGGTATACGAATTTGAGTATAATGGTATTACGAATTGCGTTCAAATGGTACTACGAATTCAAATGGTATACGAATATACTATGAACATACAATGAATGGTATACGAATTTGCGTATAATGGTATTACGAATTTGTGTTCAAATGGTGTTACGAATTCAAATGGTATACGAATATACTATGAATATACAAAGTATATTCATAGTTTTGCTCGCGATATATTAATAATTCCGTAGAAATTCTGTTCCTTCGGTACAAACTCTTCCCGTGATTTTGCCAAAATCGAATCCTAATTTTGTGCCAAATATTTTCCTAATTATGTACGAAATCTATTTTAGGTCTGTACACATTCCATTTCTAATCTTGTAGTACTGCCTTTCCTAGTTTTTATACCAACTTTTTTCCTTATTTAGTACAAAATTTGTTCTTAAACTAGTATTTTGTAACCTAGGTAGCGGTTTGGATTTTCGATAGGAAAAAATTTGAACTGCAATGCAGCTAGTAAGCTAATATCATGCAGGCTGGTCAGTAGTTTTGTAGTCACCACGTTATCTTCATTGAAATGTGAACTATGATTTTATTAGCTGCCTATAATTTGGTAAAAAGATTCTTTGGAGTAAGCGGATTGTCTGATGCAAACTGACATTGAAAATATCAGATAATAGGAAAGTAAATGTTATTCATATAAACTCTATTGCACTTAAATCGGGTGTCTCATGGAAGACTTTTTAAATTTATCAAAAACCGTTCTATTTGGCGACAATTATGTGAAAAAGGCGATTTAAGCAGGTTCCTATGTAATTTTGTAGTTTGATTCTTACATCATATTTCACATACAAAGTAGTATGCACAAATAATACGACGCAAGCCAAATTATTTACGTTGAATACAATACAGAACTCAAATTTCGTTTTCATTTTGTAATTTATACGCACATAAACCATTCTGAAACGACCACTTTCATCAAATATCCACTTGAGACTGTCCGATTTTCAATGACATATTGTGCTTTATATGATCTTGCCTTTCATGAAACCACTTCGGCAATTAACTATGTTGATTTGAATCATATTTTCGTTTGACTCAATTAAAATTGCGTAATATTTTCACTCTGTCGGTGATACATCTGGATGTTCACCCGTTGCCTAACGTAACTACTGATTTTTTACGTAGAATGACAAACGCCAGCACGTAGTCCTTGAACTCTCCTTATATAACCGTTCCGGGCGAAATACTTGAAGTGCGTTATTATTATGGTGCCATTGGTTCAAGTAGAGTTTTTCCGACCAAAGATATAAGTAATATCTGCATAATATATTCCATATTGTTAACTATTTTGCTAGTATTTTTTTTAGATGCCGCTGACACAACGAAGTCGCTCTTAGCAGACACAGCTACGAATGAATTAAGTTAGTAGTTTTATTGTTTTTGTCTGACTATGCGCGGTACATGTGTTGTAATAATAATGATAAATCGGTATATAAACACCCATACTCCTTCTAACAACTAGTCAACAGCCTCATTATTTTTAATAACACTAATTAAGATGGGTCCAATTTTATAGTCAGTGTCAGCAAATTGCCTGCCAAAGCGGCAACAGAACAACGACGAGAGACTAGTGGCGGATTCCAGTGCGCCAGAAGTTTACTGCAGAATACAACGTAGATATGTGCATTTTCACAATGTCATCATTTTATACGCGTATATTGTACATTTTATATATTGTATGTATATATAAGCTGTAGAATATATACATTATACAGCGTATATATTGTGCATCATACGGTGAATATCATCTAGCTAGCTGCACATCAAATCATAGTTCAAATGAAGACAAAATAGCTTAGCAAGCAGCATTGGCCTACATAGTATTTATCTGGAAAAAACTTAGCCTCAATCCATGCAAGAAAATTATTAAAATCTGAAATACCTCTCCGTGGATATGGCTGAATACACATTGTTACACTAGTCTCAAATAGGTGTCCTCAAGAAAGAATCTGTCAAAGAAATAGCGGATCTTGTGTATTTCCACCCAACAGTATGTGAGTGCCCTATATAAAGCATTTCTAACACTCTTTCAGCTGTGACGTCAACATCCTAATGGTATGACGATGTCTTTATAGCCGCATGATACGATCTACCTTATCAATAGTTTCTTCTTATATTTCCACGAATTCTTTTTAATGGGTAATTTATACACTTATTTAAAAAATAGTATCCAATTTATTAATTCTTGACACCGGTCGTTGGTCCTGTAGCAAAAACTGCGCAGCATCTCAAAATTTAAAATAACGTCGGTTACAGTCGTTACGCAAACTATAACATTACATTTTATACTGATGGTTTTTTCATACTTATCCGAAAGTATCGAAAAAGTATCATGTACTACACACTGCAAAAACCTAACATTATCACACCGTCTTTGGTAGAAAATGGTATCGAATTTGTGAAGCCGAGAAGTACTTTCTATAGCAATAGTTTCTATTTTTTTTCATACTTATCCGAAAGTATCGGAAAAGTATCATGTACTACACACTGCAAAAACCTAACATTATCACACCGTCTTTGGTAGAAAATGGTATCGAATTAGTGAAGCCGAGAAGTACTTTCTATAGCAATAGTTTCTATTTTTTCATACTTATCCGAAAGTATCGGAAAAGTATCATGTACTACACACTGCAAAAACCTAACATTATCACACCGTCTTTGGTAGAAAATGGTATCGAATTTGTGAAGCCGAGAAGTACTTTCTATAGCAATAGTTTCTATTTTTTTCATACTTATCCGAAAGTATCGGAAAAGAATCATGTACTACACACTGCAAAAACCTAACATTATCACACCGTCTCTGGTAGAAAATGGTATCGAATTTGTGAAGCCGAGAAGTACTTTCTATAGCAATACACAAAACGTTACCAGATGCTAAATTTATGTGCATACAGTGAGAA